>JANRGW010023492.1:0-32303 GCA_024733675.1 Psilopsiagon aymara
CTTCCCTTCCCTTCCCTTCCCTTCCCTTCCCTTCCCTTCCCTTCCCTTCCCTTCCCTTCCCTTCCCTTCCCTTCTTCTCTTTGTTTCCTTTCCCCTGTTCTTTGCCAATTTGCAAGATTGCTATGTGCTTTTTAAAAGTCAACTAGATGTCTTATTCTAGTGTGTGGCCCAGGACAGACTTATAAACTTTTTTTAATCTCTGATACCATAGACCAGCATATGAGTATGATTAATATTGTATCAGTGATAAACAATGCCAAGCATACATTACAGGAAGAAAAGAGATGTGTCAGCGCTTTTTTTTTACCTGGCATTTTGATGCATGAAGCATTTGCATTTACATTTCATCCTAGGTTTTGAGTCATTACAATTAGAAGGTGTATAATAATTAAGCAGTACAGTTTACCAGTTCTGCTTGTTTTCATATAAACACAGTTTATAGCATCTTACTTTGCTTTGGAAAATAAAGAGATATTATTAATTTTTAATTAATAAATTAAAATAAATTCCATTAGAATTATTTAGGATTCCAATATTTTTAAACTTTAATATGGCAAATATCTCTATTTTATCTGTTACAGGTGAACAAATCACATTCATAGTTCAGTGTAATGCATTCTTTGGTTCACTGCTCCCACAGTCCTTCAGGCAGTGTGACAAATCCACATAATTTCCCTGAGTACTAGGTTGTGCAATTGTGTATGATTAAGTTGAAAGATGTGTTAAAAAACATATAAAAATCCTTATGTAGCCAGACAGCTCCCTACGGCTAAATAGCTCAGAAATATCTCGAGCATTTTGTTATTCAAAGCAAAGTTGGCAGTAATTTACACTCAATAAATTTGCTCCAGATCTACTGTTGCAGATGATATCATAAAGACGAGATTTTATGTGAAATTCCTTTACCTTTTGTCAAAGTGTATTCCTTTTAGAGATTTGCCATCACAAATGCAGATAATATAGAGATAAAAAGACACTTTTTCTCCAGAGCATGACAGAACGTGATGGATCAACAGTTCATATATGACCTATGTTTTGATAAAATAAAATAAAATCATTGTTTGTTTTTTTCCAATATTTTGAAAAAGAGGGTTCTAGATTCATGGCAAAATCATGGCATATATAATTCATAATGTGTTAATAAATCCTCAATTTCGTATGGACTACAGGGTGTCTGTAGAGAGGTACAATAATTTATGATTTGTGACCAAAGAAAAGTGAAAATTAAGTCTTGTGACAGTCAGACCTTGACTATGAAGGGCTGATCCTATGTATGATCTAAAGTCCTTTGATCTTTAAGAGCTTTACCGATGCTTTTGTAACAAAATTGGTTCATTTGGTCCAGTAATTTTTAAAGGCAGATGTGAAAAAAGACAGCTTGTCTGCCTGTAAGTTGTAAATTCATAGGAAAATGTGGCTTAAAAGAAAAACAACAGAAATTATAAATGAATATGGAAGTGTGAAATTAAGAAAAATATAATTTAGACTGAAAGAACAAAACCAGTTTCCTCATGGTGATATCAATTGGACTTGAAACTTTAAAACAAAAAGAAACGCTGAAACAGAAAAGGAAATTATTTAAGAGGTACAATCCAGCACTAGGAAAAGGATAGTTTAAATAATGTAATAGTTCTTTTATGTTTTGAACTTCAGTAGCTATGTGATTATGAATGGATGCAATTTCAGAGAAAGGAGGGAAAATATGCTTTATTGGGATGACAGTGGTACTTATGTGTCTGCATATGTATGTCTGAGAGAAAAATGCTGCTGCGAAGTTGCTCCTATCTATATATCCTATTATTAGAAAGAAAAATTTAATCACTTTCTATAGAAATGCATTAAAAAGGTCTGTAGGCACCAGTTGCTTGACTCCAGATTAAATTGCAATTTCAGGATGAGGACAGCAAGGTCTGTACTTCTGGTATAAGCATACTCTGTGACCTGAAACTAATTAGCATTGGAAATAATAAAAATCTCTTCTGTCCCTGTCTCTTTGTATCCCTGTCTCTTTGTAACTTTACAGGTAGTATCTTTACTATTTCTATTAGCTTTGTGCCACTTGAGATAATTCTGGTTTTCACAGAGCAATGTGCTCTTAGCTGACTGCAATATCTCCACCTTCGACCTTTATTATTTGCCTTTTTTTTTTTTTTTTCAATATATATATACTTCAGGAAAGCTTGAAAATATGCAAGATCCATCTATCATAGAGTCATAGAATGGTTTGGGTTGGAAGGAACCTTAAAGATCATCTAGTTCCAGCCGCCCTGCCATGGGCAGGGGCACCTTACATAAGACCAGGTTGCTTGTAGCCCTGTCCAACCTGGCCTTGAACACTCTCATTAATCTAAGTGAACATAAACGAACTTTGGACCATTTTCCTGGTTACTGTCAATGGTATGTTTGTAAAAGCTTTTTCCCTTTTCTCTCATAACAGGTTGATAAGAGTCATTGCTAGGGTATAATATTTTTGGCCTTTTTTTTGCACTTAAAAAGTATTAATTTGCATGTATTTGTCTTTTTGTTCATATCACAGCCTTGCAGCTAGGTCTTTATTTGTTGAAGTGCTGCTTTATGGTGCTCCTCAGAAGTACATCAATTCTGTTAGTCAGATCTGTGTGTAAAACGCTTCCATCTGAAACAAAATTGATCCTACTGTTTCTTTATTTATATACATAGGCTATCCACAGCTGTCTGAAGTTATCAGGTGGAGTTGCAGCCCAAATGTAAAACATTCTCCATTCCATATTTGTGTTCATGTAAAATATAAGAATAGTGCCTATTTACATGTTATCATTTTAGTTTTCACTTTAAGATATTTTTCAAAAAACATAAATTAGCTTTTTTATTGGTCTAAAGGCATTTAAATGCATGTGTTTATTGCTTTTCTTGCTTGCAATAAGTAAACAAATAAATAACATGCAAAACCAAGTTCTAAATCAAAACATTAAAATAGTAGTGAAGAATTTGTTCCTGGAAAAACAAAAATGGTAATAGATTTGTGCTCCTGTTGTTCTTAAGTACTGAGTATTTTATATTGACTTAAAAGAAATCAAACCAAATGCTGAAACTTTTTAATAGTGGAAAAGAAATGGCTCAAAAATAGTAAGCAAATAGGGTCAGTTGCTAAAACTTCCATTGCATGATGTCAGATTATTTTGTTGCACAACTACTTTATATGAACTCTTCTGGACACTCGGTAGAATTACGGGTTTTAATTTTGCATATTAAAATGATTGTTTCCATACAGGCACACACAGAAAGTTGCAGGCTCTCTTTAGAAAATGAAGTGTATTGGCAAGGGTTTGGTAGCAGGAAGGGCTACAGGGATGGCTTCTTTAAGAAGCCGCTAGAAGCTCCCCACATGACTGATAGAACCAATGCCAGACGACTCTAAGACAGACCTGCCACTACCTAAGGCTGAACCCATTAACAATAGTGGCAATGCTTCTGCGATAACAGATTTAAGAGCAGGCAAAAAAGCTGTGACTAACAGCAGCTGGAAGAGAGGAGTGATAATTTGGGACACTTAAGTTCCAATGGACAGCGTGCTGGAAAATGTAGTGTAGGTGATGCATTGCTTAGAAAGGTTGGACCAGATGATCCTTTAGGTCCCCTCCAACCTGGCGTTCTGTGATTCTATATGTGATCAAAACAACTCTGCAGACAGCAGGGTCAGTGGAGAAGGACAGGAAGGAGATACTTCAGGTCAGGAGCTGCACCATGGTGAGGCAGGCTGTGCGCCTGAAGTCCCTGGAGGTCCACAGTAGAGCAAATATCTACCTGCAGCCTGTGGTGGACCCAGTTCCAGAACAGGGGAATGCCTGAAGGAGGCTGTGATCCTGTGGGAAGTCCATGCTGGGGCAGGCTCCTGGCAGGACCTTGAGAGAGAAGCCCATGCTAGAGTAGGTTTGCTGCAGAACTTGTGACCTCACAGGGGACCCACACTGGAGCACCCATAGAAAGGTCCCACATGGGAACAGTTCATGAAGAGCTGCAGCTTGTGGAAGCGACTCGTGTTGAAGTTTCTGGAGGACTCACTCCAGAAACCCCACAATGGCACAAGGGAAGAGTGTGAGGAGCCGTCACTCTTCCCCCTGAAGCAGAAGGTGTATCAGAGACAACCCACGATGAACTGACCACAGCCCCATTCCCTGTCCCCCTGCATTGCTCAGGGATTGGAGGTAGAGAACTTCAGGAGTGAAGTTGAGGGGTGAGATTCGGTTTTATTTCTCATTATTCTGCTCTGATTTGCTTCATAGTAAATTAAAATGATTCTCCCAAATTGAGTCTGTTTTGCCTGTGAAGGTAATTTGTAAACGATCTCTCCCTACCCTTAACCTACAAGCCTCTTGTCATATTTTATTCCATTGTCCAGCTGATGAGGGCAGTGATAGAGTGGCTTTGGTGGGCACCTGACATCCAGCCAGAGTCAACCCTCTACAAATATTTATTTATGGAATCTTCTGGTATGGCCTTGCACTCAGCAGGGAAGTAGCATTTTAATTAAGCATCACTGCATTATCATTCTTACCAGGTGATTACAACTTTTTAGTTCTTGGCACCTTGAGATCTTGCAGGAAATAATGTTAAATTTTGGTAACAGTGTAACAAAATTCATCATGAGGCTTTGCAGAAGGGTGAACATGGTTGTATTTTAAATAAAAAATGCTTCATTTACTGTCATACACACATTTTCATAAGCAGCAGAGCATGTGTTTGTCCAAGTAATCTGTCCAGCATTCAAGGATTAAGGGGCACGTGACAAGGCAGGCTGTCCAGGATTCCTTGTGATGACATGGAGAGCAACAAACACTGTCTATTGAGCCATTATCATGTCTCTTGGCTTCTTCCTAGATCAGCAGCCATGATAGTTTATTGAATGCCCTTTATATATCTCCTGGGAGCTGACCTCAATCTGTTTGGGGTTCTTTTGGTTGTTTTGTTTCCTTTTCTTTTGGGGGTCTTGTTTTGTTTTGTTTTGTTTAATTTTTATTTTCCTCTCAGTCCTGTCCACCCTCTATCATTTGGACTGATTCACTTTCTTTTGTCTCTACTTTTGTGTCTTAAGGTGCTCACCTGTTCAGGGTCTGGGCTGTCCTAAATTGTCTTGTCCTGAGTACGCGGCATGTAACAATGCAGGGATTTTCTTGACCTGCTCATCTAGGTGCCAAGAACACTGTTTTCTTTTATCCTTCTGCTGTTCCCACATTCAGATACTCCCATTGATTCTCCAGTCTTACTACTCCTGCAATTCTCTGCATCCTGGGAGGACATTTTGGGAGCAACTTTGAAGTTGCATAGTGTGTCTCAGCTGAGGTTTTAAAGCCTTACTGGGAGCAATAGACTCCGCCGCTCTTTAACAATACAGCCCAAGGTCCTGATCCTTCCATTACTGTGCAAAGCAGGAAAGCTATTCATAGACAAATATCAAGGATACCAGCTGATTTTTAAAAAGAAGCAGGCTTTGCAGGATCAGTGGTTACCTGAAAAGGATTTTGGTGATTGGCAATCACAAAATGGGCACAAAAGTGACCCCTACTCTGACCCATTGATATTTTTATGTTTTAATATATCTCAGAAATCAGAAGATTTTTGAAAAGGACCTCACATTTGTTGAATTTGTGTTAAAGGTATCCACATCCACATGCATTATCATACAGAAGATTTTACCAAGTAGATCAAAAATATGTGTTCTACAATGAGATGAAATTGAAGAATGTTTTATAAAATGAGTCAAATTAGTTAGATCTCCCTGTAATACGATCTCTTGCAGCATACACCTCTGACCAAATACAATTAATAATATCAAAGTCATCCCTCCATTAGCAGATTAAAATAAACAAAAATCCTAGTTAATACCAATCTATTCAGTGGTGTGTAATTTTATTTTTTTTTTTTGTCATTCAAGATCAAAAACTTAACATGTGGGTATAGGCACAGTACAGTTCCATTCCCCATATCTGTACAACCACAGCTACAGTGAACAAATATGAAAAAACACAATTCAACAATTCTTTATTTTTAACAAAATGCAATTACAAGGGTAGAATTGCACCTTTTTTCAAATTACTTGGTAGTTCTTAAGAATTTACATGAACTCAAGCATCCTTAAGCTGCTGTTTGTATTAAACTTTTTGTGAAGGTATTATGTCAGTATTGTGCTCTCTTACTGTTACTCTGTATATTTTTAATTAGAAGCTTAGTTTGGCTAAAGAAAAAACTTCATGTTAAACATCTATTCAAATGAGAAGCAAATATTTGAGTTGTTTTTTTTTAAAAAAAGTTCTGGTAATTATGAAAGGTAGACAAAATGGCAGAAAAACATATTTGAGAGGTGTTTTATAGAACCAACAGTGATATGCAGATATAGATGTTCTTATATATTCTTTTACCATACACATTTCCATAATTCTGCCAATTTATCTGAATGCATACAGAGATATATCATGGAGGGATGATTTAGCAATTGCTAATCGACTGGGAAACACTGAGAATATTTTTGGCGCTGCAGAAATATTAAAAGCTACCTAACAACATTAATAGGAGTTGTAAATGACACAATATTAACTGTGGTAATTTTTAGAACTTTTGTGTCAAAGAAGCCCTTTTATTTTTTATTACTTAATAGGCAGCTGACTGAAACTTCTGCAACTGCAAAATCTATTGGAGTTTTTGTTGGGTTACTATGTTGCAATCTGAGATGGGCAAAAGGTGATAATTTCAGAGTAGATAAGTGATAGGATTGATAATTAAATCCTACAAATATGTATTTTTCAAATGCAATGTAAATTTGGTTTAATGTAAAAATTTTAGATCTTATTCATTGCCTTTAAAAGGGAGTACAATTCTATCAAAATTGGGAGGGGAGGAAAGGAAGAAGGTCCCCTTTTTCAAAAATAAAGAACCAAAACCTGAAGGGTAAATGTTCATTTTCAAGGATTTAAGCCCTGAAAGATTAGTACTTATTTAATTCTTGCAATGAGAAATGTCTTGTAATAAGTGTTCTTGTGATAAAAATGAAAAATTAACTTATTTCCTATCTGCAAGCCAAATGTAAAACAACATTATGCATAAAATTGGAAGATAAACTGCTGCAGTCCTTGCTATCTTTTTTTCCTGTATTTTCTGTTTTCTGATTTTCTTTACCTTCGATGGTGATTAACTAAACCTTAAAGCTTTGTCTGAATTTTCAGAAAAAGATGCTGATCAACATACCATGCATCTTTCAAAAACTGATTTGAGGACCTTTGGTCTGTGTGATTTGTAGGTGAAGGCTTTTCAGGAGATGATGCAAATTGTCTTTGCATCTTCTCACAATATTGTTGCAGATAAAGAGCACAATTCTTTTTTCCTCTACTTCAGACTCTCCAGGTCCTTAAAACATATTTTTGAAGATGCTTTTGAAGATGCTTTATCCTAAATATTTCTCCTGGAATTGATACTTCCCAATGACTTCTGCACTGAAATATCAGCTAATATGTTATCTCTTCACATATTTTTTAAAAAGAGTTCTTAAAGCATGTCAGCATTATTATTCTGGATTCTAGTTCTTTCCAACCAGATAAAAGTGGAATAATTGCAATAGGACTGAAAATTATATGGAGCTATTGTCACAAATAAATTAATTGTAATGACTGATAACTTCAATGTAAAAGAAACAAATGTAAGGCATACATAGATACATATGTACACAAAACAGTAAAAATATGGAGAAAGTTGGAGGAAGTAAGTGTTAAATTGTAGTGGTAATCAAAGAATCATAGAATTATAGAATCATAGAGCAGTTAGGGTTGGAGTGGACCTCAAGATCATCTAGTTCCAACCCCGCTGCCACATGGACCGGGGCGTCTCACACTAAACCATGCTACCCAAGGCTAACTCCAACCTGGCCTTGAACACCGCCAGGGATGGAGCATTCGCAACTTTGCTGGGCAACCCTTTCCAGTGCCTCACCACCCTTACAGTAAAGAACTTCTTCCTCATATCCAATCTAAACTTCCCCTGTTTAAATATGAACCTGTTACCCCTTGTCCTATCACCTAAATTCCTAATGAGGAGTCCCTCCCCAGTATCCTTATAACCCCCCTTCATATATTGGAAGGCTGCT
The DNA here is from genome assembly GCA_024733675.1 of Psilopsiagon aymara. Classification (NCBI taxonomy): domain Eukaryota; kingdom Metazoa; phylum Chordata; class Aves; order Psittaciformes; family Psittacidae; genus Psilopsiagon; species Psilopsiagon aymara. The sequence goes on from JANRGW010023492.1 coordinate 8,111, forward strand.
ATGAAGTCCCCACACAGCCTTTTCTTATCCAGGCTGAACAACCCCAACTTTCTCAGCCTATCTTCATATGGGAGGTGCTCCAGTCCCATGATCATCCTCATGGCCCTCCTCTGGACTTGTTCCAACACTTCCATGCCCTTGTTATGTTGAGGACACCAGAACTGCATACAGTACTCCAAGTGAGGTCTCACGAGAGCATAGTAGAGGGGCAGGATCACCTCCCTTGACCTGCTGGTCATGCTTCTTTTGATGCAGCCCAGGATGCGGTTGGCTTTCTGGGCTGCAAGAGCACACTGCAGGCTCATGTTCATTTTCTCATTGAGCAACACCCCCACAGGGTCCTTCTCCACAGGGCTGTTCTAAATCTCTTCTCTGCCCAACCTGTAGCTGTGCCTGAGATTGCTCTGACCCAGGTGTAAGACCTTGCACTTGGCATGGTTAAACTTCATCAGGTTGGCATCAGCCCACCTCACAAGTGTGTCAAGGTCCCTCTGGATGACATTCCTTCCCTCCAGCATACGAACCGAACCACCCAGCTTGGTGTCATTGGCAAACCTGCTGAGGGCACACTCAATCCCACTATCCATGTCACCAACAAGACTGTTCCCAACACCAATCCCTGAGGGACACCACTCGTTACTGGTCTTCAGCTGGACATTGAGCTGTTGACCACAACTCTTTGCAACCATCCATCCAGGCAGTTCTTTATCCACCAAGTGTTTATCTATCAAATAGCTGTCTATCCAATTTAAAGACCAGGATGTCATGTGAGACAGTGTCAAATTCTTTGCACAAGAGCAGGTAAATGATGACAACTGCTCTAACCCTGTTCATTAGTTCCATAGCCCCATCATAGAAGGACACTAAATTGGTCAGGCAGAATTTCCCCTTAGTGAAGCCATGCTGGCTGTCACCAATCACCTTGTTTTTTTTCATGTGCCTCAGCATGCCTTCCAGGAGAATCTGCTCCAAGATTTTGCCAGGCACAGAGGTGAAATAGACTGTTCTGTAGTTCCCTCAACCATCCATTTCCCCCTTCTTGAAAATGGAGGTTATATTAACTATTTTCCACTGACGATGAACAGCATCGGGTTTGCCCTGGAGTTGCTGGAAAATATGTTGAAACAGATGTCTTGCAATTTCTTGTTTACAAAATTGGTTTCTAAAATGTGCATAAATTAAAATATTTCACAGAACTATCTTTTTATTTCTCTTCATTATTCTATAAAGAATGGAAAGGTATTGCAGTTAACAATTTAAATCACTGTGCCTTCAGACTGAAATCTTGCAACTACATGTAAAAAGTGAGATGCTTGTATATTATATTTCCTTTTTGGCAATCTTTTCATATATGGAATATATGTAGGCAAAATATTTACAGCCTCTCAACTGTCTGCTAACTAGCTCCTTTTCAGAAGTATCCATACCACTTGTGCTAAATAGATAAGCCAGATAAATAACCACAAACCAAAGAATTTATGCACATACTGCAACTCCTATTTTACTGAGGAAATGGCAAATATGGAATCTTAAAATTTTACTTAAGTTGAGAATTACTAATAAAAGCAAAATTTCTACACTGGACAAGACCTAAAGTTTTCAATTTTTAGAAAAGAGCTTTATTGTGTGATTAATTAATGGGAGAAGATAATTAAGCATTATCTATCTTTAAAGCAAGTCACATTCTCACACCATCAACTGTAAGGGTTAAATCTTTATTACATGTGCACCAGGATCTTGACCAAAGACAAAGACAAAAAATGCAATTGCTGTCATTGGTCATTCAATTATTGGCTGAAATGGAATTCTGCATGAAAAATAGTCTGGGTTGGACTAGGTTTGAAGCTTTTGAACTCATAAACCTTTTTGAATGGGCACATCTTGTAGTCAGTAAACTGTAATGCACGAATAAAATATATAGTTCTGTATTACATGGTTGTGTATTTATATAAGTGTGTATATGCACACATGCGTAATAGTATGTAGAAGAGCAAAATCTTATAGGATGGCAATAAGTCAAAGGTATCTTAATATGTCAAATTTTAAGAATTTTTACTTTCCATATATTTCTTAATATTTACTGAATTGGGGAAGGAATTTCTATTGCTTTCACTCTATATATGGTGGGGTGATAATTCCTGTGGAAATTCTTGGGTTTAATAGCATTTGTAGGTCTAAGCAGTGTTGGCTGCAGAGAACACGAAAAATCGTGGTTTTCTATTTAGATAAAACAAGAAAATAAATAAATCAACCCACTTCCCCTCTTTTGTTCTATTCCTTGCTTTCGTTAGCAAGTAACTTTCCATATTAGTTTAGTACTTCAGGGCAAATCTTACCCTTTGTTTCCACATTATGGAAACACTTGCCAACCTAGAGCTGGTCATTCTAGACATGTATTATTAAGGTTATACAGCTCATCTCCTTGCCCCTTCCAGATTAGCTTTGCGACTCCACAGAAAATCACAGCAGAACAGGCCTTCGAAGGAGAGTATTAGAGGCAGAATCCACTGCTTCCCCTCAAGCCATTACTGACACTGTTGTAGTCCCTGAGCTTCAGTAGCATTTGTAGTGTTCCCTAGAACAAGAATTATATTGACCTAGAGAAAAAGAATGTTTTGTGTTAAGCCTGGGTATGCATGGCCCTGACCTCATCTAATACTGTCTATTTTTACTGCTTTTTTCATAGTACAAACATCACACTATCATGCCTTTGTAACAAGGTAATGTTATATGTTCTTTTATATTAAGGATCTTGTTACTCCCTAACTATAGCTGTATTTCCAAGAAATTAAATGCAAACTTTACAAGTGACCATATGATACTGTCACATAGAAACAAATAAAAAAGGCCTGAAACTGTGTGAGGAATCTCTGATAGGACATGTTCACATTAGGATTTTAATTATGTTCAGAGAAGCACTTTCAAGGTGAATTTCCTAGTGAGTTCCCTTACTACACTTACCGGTATCATGGAGCAGTCACCCTGCACACATATCCCTTTGGATGACATTAACCTGTGTGCTCCTGGCCTGCCTACCTCAGGCACCCTGGCTGCTTAGAAGTGTCTGATTCATGGGACAATACTATTTTTAGCATTACAATATCTGAAACATGAATCGTATTAACATCAAATCCTCAACTTCAGCTGCTTAGCTCTGCCAACCTACTCCTACCATGCAGCACTACTCGCCAATTACAAAAGCAGTGAACTGTCCTCCAGCAGTGGCAACTGTACCATTAGAAAAATATAAAAGTCTGATGAGATAGCCAGCCGTGTTGCTGTGCAGGAAGAGGAAGCAAATTGCTTGTAACTAGCCTTAGCTTAGTTATCTGTATTGCCTGGACCTTGGGCATATGTTTCTCTGTCTTTACTACTGAAACTGAGGAATTACGATCACTGGTTAAAGACTAGCAGTTCTATAAATATTTGAATGCTGCTATTAGTAAAAGAGGAATTAATTTCTCACTTGAATAATGTAACTTAGATCTGGATAATTCATTTGTAAATGCAGCCTTAGAAATATGGTGAAAAAACATTTCAGAAGCACAGAAGAATAAGGAAATGAGTGTTTCCATGTTGCTGAGAGGCTCTTACTGAACATAGTAAGTAAAATGCATGTATTTGTTACAGCCCTCTAGTTAGGTACACTATGAGATGATTCTGTCATACAAATTAGAAAATAAAAACACCTATTGTCTCATTAAGGTAATGCTCTTCTCAGGGTATGATTCTCTCTACAAAGTGCTGTCTAGGTATTTGCATAGTCAAGTTTTAAATGCCTTAAGAAAAAGACAGATTTCACAACAGGACACTGTTTTGTAATTGAAAGCATGTAATTCTGAGATCACTTTACAAGTGATTGGCACTCTTCAGAATGTATTTATAACATAGCTCTGGTAAAACAAACAAGTATACTCAAATTAGATCCTGAGGAAGCTAATTTTCTTTCTCAGCTACTGCAGTATATTTGTCAGTCTCCTCACTATTGCTACAGTGATGTCATGCTCAGCTTAAGTCCCACAAAAGCTTATTCTCAGCTCTAACCTTTATTTTATTCTTAGCTTCCTCTTAACTGTCTCCGTGTAAAACCTTTATGTCCAGTGTGCATGTGCTTCTACTCTGAACTCAACTGTGTGAGATATTAGCAGAAGTATTACCATTGCTAGATATGTGGAAGGAAGCATGTTTTTTCTTTAAAGAAGACTTCTTGTCTGTTCACCTTGGAATGAAAATGCAGCCATCATTTGTGTTGCTGAAATGAGTGAAGCAACTATTAGAAGATGTCTTCTTACCACACAGGGTACAGCAGAATTTTGCTTAGCTTGGCAAGTTCTGCAGGCAATGTGGTTTAAGGTGTAGCATTTGAAATCTTCAGGCATAAGGTATCTCAAGGAAATTGGTAGAAGTGGATGTCAAACTGCCCTTCTAACATGACCAACCACATACAGTGGTTATGAAAATGCAGTGTTGCCCATCTGTGCTTGGTTCATTGTTTAAACATTCTAGTTTGCATATGAGAATTCATGACATATTCTTATCATAAACATGAATTAATTCTTCTTAAAGATCTGGGCATAGAATATACCACTGAGATATCTTATAGCTGAAGTGGTGGCACCTTGGATAAAAAGTATTTAAGAAAGCAAAACACTGCACAACGGAGAGGAGCGAGTTTATGAAAAGGAAACAGCCCTGTGAACACCAAGCTGGAGAAGCGGGTGGGGGTGAGGGGAAGATAGTTTAGGTTTTGTCTGTTTTGCCTGTGATGGTAATTGGCAAAGGATGTCCCTTACCAAACGATCCATCCTTATCTGAACCCATGAGCTTTTCACCTTATTTTTTCCCGTGTCCTGCTGAGTAGTGGGAGTGATTGATAGAGAGGCTGGTAGAGGTCTGCCACCATCCAAGATCAATCCATCCCTAATCATAGGTGTTCATACACAAGCTCGGTGACTCCAGGTACACATATCTGGGAGTTCAGGTTGAGGAATTCTATCTGGGTGTGAGTGAGCGCCAATTGTTTCAGAAAAAATAAATTGAATGCTTCCTTTTAGAAACCGTACAAGCAAAGTGCTGTATGCAGTCAGGGTGGCAGAGGGAGTGGAGGCTAGACAGAGAAAGGATAAAGTTCACTGTGGCATTATGTATATACACATTGTGATGCTTCAGGATATTTTTTTTTTTTTTTTTAACTCATTTAAACATAAATACCCTAAATCCCTTGAAGGCACAAAATAGAAATTCTTCAGTGAAATGAAATCTTGTGCTACACCATCAATGAACTTCTATCTTTTTAATTTTTAAAATTATTAGTATTACTTTGGTTATTAGTGTAATTTGATGTTGTCCTTTTTTCTTTCCAAATTAAAATGCACTATGATCTGCTCTAAAATGAAAAAAAAGTTTAATTATTTTTCCAAGGGAAAACATTTAATTTAAGCTTATACTCAATATTTGTGTAGAATACATCAAAGTTATCTTAGAAAAGGAATTTTGATGTGTGGGCAAAATAACTGAAAACTGTGCTGGATGTGTATGGTTAATACGATCAGCTGGCAGTAAGTTGATACAGCAAGACTTCATCAGTACCTCACAGTCCATATTTTTCTTCTCCTCGCTCCTGGCATTTCACCTTAGTTCATTGACTTGGTTTCTGAGCCTCCCATTTAATGAGCTTCCTCTTCTTTAACTCAGCTTTCCTTTTATTAAACCATTTCCTACTTCTGTCTGATCTTTCAGACACTTCCCCAGACATTTGGCCTCTGAATCTTTTATAGCAAATTCCCGATTCCCTTTTGAATAACAGTCAAATGTTCTGCACTCAATAGGTCTGTCTCTACCTACTTTTTCTTTGGCTTATCACAGTTATATATCAAGTTATTTTAATAGATATATAATAATTATAGATCGAGTTAGCTTAATTCAAATTCCTTCTGAACAAACACATTTTAATTCATAATCTTTATGATGAGATTATGCCATTGCTAAACTACCATTTTCAAGAAAGTTTATAGAATCATGAGAGATAATGCAATTCGTTGTCTTCATATATGCTTTTGGACGGTCTTCCAGGCTATTTTGAATGCGTCTGCTTGAGCTTTCATAAAACAAGTATTTTTCATTTTGTTGGGCAGATATTTAGAATGCTTGATTTCTTTAAAAATTTCCAATTTAAAGCTGCTCTTCTCTTTGCTTATTTTTAAAAGATGACATTACTTAATTTCCTACTTTGAATTTTGATTTTGTACTGATATATTTATTAATATTTTTAAATTTAAGGACAACTTTATAGTTTTTCTCATCTGCAGTATCCCACAATGCTTCAAACTGTGAAACACCTTCATTTGTTTATTTTAGTGTTGGTTGTTTTATGATAGAGAACAGCCAGTGTGTATAGAAGTCAAACATTACACTCAATACTAATTATTCCCTTCTTCCATTTTTATAAGAATGTACCTCATTCATTTTCATTGTTTGACTGCATCTAACATTCCTGTTTGGTCCTTCGGGATGAAGTCATTCTGGGTATGAGATTAACCCCATTAGGACTTTTCTTGATCTTGACCCCTATATTGATCCCAGATCATCTTTCTGATATTGAATTCCAAAGCTTCTTAATTTTGCTTATATGTTCATCTAATTTGCCACCTCTGGATCACTGTCAAAACCTTGAACTTCTAGTCACAGCAGTTTTAACTCTTTTTGCTATTTTTTTCTTCTACATTTGCATTCTACAATATCTATGCCAATGAAGCACTTAAAATCCAAGTGGTAAAATATCTCACCACTGCCATGACCCTGTACAAAATGCTATGGTTATGCAGTTTCAATTATGGATTCGGACAGTTCACTGAATTTTCCCTTCAGTACACTCTGAAGCTATAAATTGTCTCAAAGGAGCTGGAAGAGAATCAGAAAAACTTTGGTCCATAGAATCAAATAATTATGTTTGTTCAGAAATCTATAAGTAGGAAATGTTATGAACCAGAAAGTTGCTCCGCCTTATGTGTGGGCCAGCATATCTATTTCAGTATGCATCTCGTGATTATGTTTCATACCCTTTGAATCATCGCTGTCTGACAACAACATCAAGGTGAAATTAATGATTTGAAGAAAAAAGGTTATTTAAATTAAGTTCAGTGCATATAAGCTTCAATTTATTTGTTTTGAAATATCCTAATTTCTTTAACCTAGATATTTTTTATTGTAATGGAACTAGACAGGACTGCTTTTGAGAAGTGGTCTTTCTGTGACCAGGTAAGGACTTATTTGCAAGTAAAGAAGATAAAAATATTTTAGGAATGCTGAAAAAATGAAGAAATGGATGGGTATGTATAAAGTATAGATAAAGTTTAAAATTGCAGTGAATAGGTCATTAACGATAATGAGAATGTATAGGAAACTAGAGAAGCGTACATTATCTGAATACCAGCTGTTTTCCAGGGAGGATGTAGGAAATTGAAACTTTACCTGGGAAACTTTTTTTCTTTTCTTTCATGATATGTTTAAAGCGCATCTGTTACAGAGTTAAAAAGCATGCTATGTCAGAATTGCCCGAGGAAGGATCAGATTGTTCTTCTAATTTTGCAGTGACTGCAGGTAAAAGTTTGATCCTTCAGCCTAGATTTTAATGTGCTTTGAGAGAGAATTATGTGCTCTGTTCCATTTGTTCAGAAGTTCTTTAGAGAGTTGCCATTAAAAAAAACCAACCTAGACACACAAATAAAGACATAAATAAGACATCATACTTCTCATGACTACTATAAAGAAGATCGATAATCTGAGATCTTGTTTTCCTAAGGCTAGTCTGAAAGAAGGTGATCATCTCCCACAGGATGTACTTGCCTATACGTGCAGGAAGTGGAAGTATGTATGGAAAATGAAAGTACAGATGGGATGGCAGGAAGGGATATAGAATTATGCTCTGAAATGATTAAATGGAGTTAGAAGGATGAAAATTCAGATGGAGCTGAAAATGGAGACAGGAAGGGGAATAAGATAGGAAGAAGAATAAGGAAGACTAGCAAAAAGACATCAGAAACAAATGGAGGGCCAAAAAAGAAATTTTGCCCTGCCAGATGGGATGGTCAGTCACTAACAAAAGATACAGAAAAGATTGAAATACTGTCTACCTTCTTTGCTTCATCTTTTCTGGTAAAGATCAGCCTCAGACCTCCTAGATCCCTGTGATCTTCTGTAGCTGAAGCATGAGGGAGAGAGGTACTATCCATGGCAAAGATAGATTATGTGTTCTTTAAGCCAGTTAATATGCACAAGTCCATGCAACCAAATGGGATGCATCTGAAAGTGCAGAGGGAGCTGGCCAGTGTAATTCTGAGGCCTTCCTCTTTTGAAAGCTCATGGAGACTAGTAGATTTTTCCTGCTCAATAGAAAAAAAGACATCTTCAAAAGAACAAAAAAGGAGGGTGTAGGGAACAACAGGGCAGTAAGCCTCATTTCAGTCCCTGTAAGATTTTGGGGGAAACCTCCTAGAACCTAGTTCAAGACACATCAAGGCCAAGAAGGTGACTTCGAACTACTCTCATAAGTCTAATAAGGGCAAGCTCTGACATACCAATGGCTATGCCTTCTCTGAGAAGATGGATGGCACTAGGGAGAGTAGTGAAGAATATTTACTTTAGCAGTGTCTAAGCCTTTGACATTGTCTCCTGTCATGTCTTTATATCCAAGTTGGGGAGATATGGACTGGATGGGTAAACTACAAACAGGAAAAAAAAAAATGGCTGGACCACTAATGGTTCAAAAACTAACTGGCAACCAGTTGTGAGCCATGTTCCTTGGGTGATACTGAAGTTGATGCTATTTAACATCTTACCAAACAGACTAATTAGGGGGCAGAATATTTCTTCAGTAAGTCAACGTAGGACCTCAGACTGGGAAGATTGCTTGATACACTGGATGGCAGGTTTGCCATTCAGAAAGACCTTGACAAGCTTGAGAAAGACACCAACAGAAACTCAAGAATTCATCAAAGATAAATAAAATGTCCTTCCACCTGGGATGGAATAAAGTCATGGAACATTACAGCCTACCAGCTAGGAAGATGTACTGCAGAAAAGGATTGTGCAGCCCTGGTGAACAAAATCCTCTTGCAGCAACAAAAGTTAATAGCATACTATATTAGTAGCAGTGTAGACAGCAAGTCAACTGTACCTTTCTCTTTGATACTTTGAGGTCATGCTTATTACATGCGTATTACCCAGTATCACCTTTTCCTGTACAACAGAGATTGACAAGCTTCAGAAAGTCCAACAATTAACTACCAAGGTGATTAGGGGCTGGATCATATGATGCAGGATGTGAAGATGATGGAATAGTAGTTATTCAAGTTGGAGACGTGAAGATCAAGGGAATCTAACTGCAGCCTGCTTAAAGTTAAAGGGGTTTATGAAAAAGACAGAACCAGACTTCTGTCAACAGAGTGAAAGAACAAGAAGCAATATACACAAACTGCAGCAAGAGACCTTCCACATAGATACATAAATTAAAAAAAAAAAAAAAAAAAATCACAGGGGGGGTGATTAAGCACTACAGCAGGCTACCCAGTGAGGCTATGAGAAATCCAGCCTAGGAGATACTCAGAACTTAACTGGATATGGCCCTGAGCAACCTGCTCTAACTTTGCTGTTGATCCTGCATGTAGACTAAAACGCTTAGAGAGAGCCTTTGAGATCTCAAGATTTTTATGTTTAAAAAACATTTCTGGATCATTATCTACCATTATGTGTGGTGTAGTTCAGTTGCTTTTTTTTCCTGAGGTTGAATTCATTCAGCTTCCCATCTAGATCACACTTTAAGTTTCCACAAAGCCAACAACCTCTCATTTGGTGTGTTGCTGTTGTTTGATTACTGTTTCCACAGAAGTTGCTCTTGTGATAGCTAGTAAGCATGAGTTTTAGACCATTTTATATCATTTATACTGCTGCGTTCCCTAGAAATACATGGCCTGAGTTTTACTCATCTCCCCATAAATTGTCACACTACTGTGAATAACTGGGCTCCTATACCTACATATTGAACCGACATCGGGTCTGTGGCTTTGATTCAGGCCCCTCCCCTATATAACCCTTTATTGCACAGCCAGATGCATATATAAATGTGGAATTCTGCTACATTTTACAACTCTTTGCTTTTCTTCTTGCTCTCAGAAAGGCTTTTCTTGCTCATCCCCTATACATGAAGCACGTAAGCGGATGCTGGCCTCTGCAGTTTGATTCTGTATACTTTTAGAGAATTTCCTAGATCTGAATAGGAAGCTGTAGCTCAACCCCCTTCACACTGCAAAATAAGTGCTCATTTTTTAATAACACTCTTAAAACTACGGATGACTATATGTCTATGTAATGGCATATACAAACACAACCTCAGATTGCCCTGAATTGTAAAAGGGCATGTGCAACACCAGCTCAGAACTAGGTAAAACTAATAAGTATGATCATTCTGTATCTAAATTAAAGATGGAAGACAAAGGTTTAAATATCAGACAGCAAATACATTGCAGATTTTCAAGGTCTAATTCTTGTATCTGAGAATGACTCCTTAGGTTAGTACAATTAGTACTTCATAGAAATCAGTCATGTGTTATATGATTTGCATGTATTCTTATATCAGTTATTAACTTTTAGACTGATTGATGAGTTTTAAATACAACCCTAAGCAGAGGCTCCATTTTCACAGAGATATAGAATCATAGAATGGTTTGGGTTGGAAGAGGCATTTAAAGATCACCTAGTCCAACCCTCCTGCAATGAGCAGAGACAACTTAAACAGATTAGGTTGCTCAGAACCACAACCAACCTGACCTTGAATGTTTCCAAGGATGGGGCATCTATAACCTCTCTGGGCAACATGTTCCACCACCCTCATCATGAAAACCTTATTTCTTATATCTAGCTAAATCTACCCTTTCTTAGTTTAAAACCATTACCCCTTTCCCTATTTCTACAGGCCTGACTAAAAGGTCTATCTGCAATGGGCTGAGCAGCATCTCTAGAGATCACCTAGTCTATCCACTCCACTCACAGTTAGGGTTGGCTACGGCAGGATGTCCAGTTGTGTTCTGGATAGCTCCAAGGATGGAGACTTCACAGCCCCTCTGGGAAACTTATCCCAGAATTCCTTCTTAAAGAGAAAAAAAAAAAATAAATGTTTCAACAGAACTTCTGGTATTTCAGATCATGCCCAGTGTGCTCAGTGCCCCTTGTCCTGTTTTTGGGTGCCACAGAGAAGAGTCTGTTTCTCTCACTTTCACTCCTTCCCATCAGTTATTTATAAACATTGAAGAAATCCCCCTTAAGCCTTCTCTTCTCCAGGCTGAACAGACCCAGAGCTTTTAGTTTCTCCTCAAACTTCAGGTGATCCTGGAGAAGTGAAGGCTAGAGTGTGGAGACTTCATAGCAGCCTTCCAATATCTGAAGGGGGCCTATAGGGATGCTGGGGATGTACTCTTCATTAGGGACTGTAGTGAGAGGACAAGGAGTAATGGGTTCAAACTTAAACAGGGGAAGTTTAGATTGGATATAAGAAAGAAGTTCTTTAGTGTAAGGGCAGTGAGGCACTGGAATGGGTTGCCCAGGGAAGTTACGAATGCTTCATCGCTGGCAGTGTTTAAGGCCAGGCTGGACAGAGCCTTGGTTTAGTGGGAGTGTTCCTGGTCATGGCACGGAGGTTGGAACTAGATGATCTTAAGGTCCTTTCCAACCCTAACTATTCTATTATTCCACAATTCTATGATTCAGTCCTTTATCATCTCCATGGCCCTTCACTAGATTAGCTCTATTAGGTCCATATCTCTGTTTTACCAGAGGATCCAGACTTGGACCCAGAACTCCAGATGTGAAGTGTTGGTGCTGAGCAGAGGATCACCTTCCTCAGCCTGCTGGCAATGTTCTTCCCAATGCAGCCCAAGATGTTGTTGACCTTCCTTCCTTCAGATCATGTTGCTGATTCATTTTATTAATTTCTTATTACATAGGGATACTTAGTAAAGAATTTTATTTACTCAAATGTAGTATCTCACTAATTGGTGATAAAACTGAAAACATTCCTGTGTTTCTCTTCAAAATTGCAATAAGGAATTTGAGGGGTATCCATTACTATGTCTACAATGAAGTGTATTTTTTCCCTGTTTTAAAGTTTCTAAAGGTTGTGTCACTGTCAGAGGAATTATATAGCATGCATGATCTTGGTGAACCATGCATGGCATACAGGTTAAGATGATGATCTGACAAAGTTTTTATTTCTCCATCTGGCTTTTTATTGACATTTTGCTGGATAGGTACATTTACCTGCAATAACTGCGATGGTGGTTACATTGGTTGTCATGACATGTCTTCCTTGCTGAAAGAAGGCACATTACACACACATTTCAGAGGAGACATTGTGGACTGGACAGTGGTATAAATTTCAAATTGATAGCTTCACTCCTGCCACATAACACATCTTTTTTGCCCTAAAACATTTTGTTATCCTTCATACATCACTCTTATTCTATCACTTGAAAAATCCTTCCTGACCTATTTGAGGTTGAAAACTGAAGTTACTCAGCTACTCATACTAGTAAACTGTCTTAAAAAAAAATACTAAAGCATCATTATCTTTCTTCCCTGCCTACAACCAGTATGGAATATCCTCTATTTGTCATGAATTTTTTATTTATGAATCAGAGTTTTATTTTATTTTGCTTTATTTTTTTGAAAGGGTGCAGAAAAAAGGAAACTCTAAGCCAAATCTTGTCACTATTTTACTGACAGCACGAAATTGTTTTGCTGTCCCAGAGGTTAATAAGAAAAAAAAACCCCTCTTATCAGACATCAAAGAAAATGCAGAATTAACACAACAGCAAGCAATATTCTTTCATTCTGCAATAAAAAGCAGTGCACATTGCTACAGGAAACAAATGTACCCAACTTAATAGATAAATCCATAAATAAGAGCAGATTTTCTGCTTTACCTATGAAACATACCGAAAAATTTTCTGCATGTGTCTGAAGCCAGACTGTATTAGTAATAGAGAGCTTTACTACAAAACATAGTGCTTTTAAGAATCCTTCAACACTATCCACTAACACATTGTGGAGCTCAGAAGAGAAAGAACTCTGTGTTTAAAAAGAGAAATACAAAACGCTAACAGGCCATGTTTTCAGTTTAGCTTCATAGCTGGTAAGGAAGCAGAATGAAAGGGTTCAGGCATTTTCAGCAGGCCTTGTAGAAAATGCATTGCCTAAATCAAAAGTGGTGTTGCTGAGAAACTACTCAGTTGCTGCTTAGTTCTGGAATTTCATAAGCTTTGCATGCATCATATTTTTTCACTTTAAGATTTCCCAGACTTAAGAGTTGCACCTTCCTGAATGGTTACTGTAACCTCTATCCTGGTAGTGGAAAACAGAAGGTTCCTTCTGGATGAGTTTTGAAAGAAATGAGCGTGCCCTGACAGTGCTCAAGGATCAAGGATACAGTTCGTATTTTTAGGGGAGTTTTCAATGTTACAAATGCTGAGTACTTCGTGTGTCTTCATAATTCATTTGGGTAAAGAAGTGAGGTACTGGAGGCATTTTGTTCTCAGTGTTTTTTTAGAGGCCATTTTATTTCATGTTGCATTTGGAGGGCAGCAAACTGTCTTCCCAGGACATGTTCAAGGGTGCCAAACTCTGCCTAGGTATTTCAGTGCTTAACTTGGGGCAGGTGGCTAAATGCCATCATTGGCGAATCCCAAGCATCTTGAGCAAAAAGTAAACCCAGAAGAATCTACTGATTGTCTCACTTCTGACCCACAAGTCTTTGCTTTTGCCATGAATCATCTCAATTCTCGATTGGTACAGGCCTTAAAAGGCTCTGACTTGTTTTCCTACCATAAAAAGCCTAATAAACCTTCTTTTTCATTCAAGGATTTTATTTCATCCAAGATTTCTCACTTTAAAAATGCTCCATTAATTTCACTTGATTTCAATTTGCTGACATTTTGCTTCTCAGTTCTACTTAGCATCAAAGAAAGCACTAAACAGGCTATCAGGAATGATTCTGAACTTTCAATAATAATTTTTTTTAAAAAAAACAACTAACCCTTGTAATGCCAGAAATGAGCTAGGAATTCACTTTGCTAGTGCTGTTACTTTTTTACCTTGAATGCAAATGAAGTCTCTGAGTTTTTTCCTCCAGAATTGTGATATTTAACATTGTTATCACACCAAGAAATAAACAATTGTTTAAGGAAATGGGTGAGAGTTGTTTTCAGTCCTATAGAGCTGAGTCAGCCATGCAGAACTAATTTCCTGGCTGTCTCTGAATGCACATAAAGCTGCTCTGTAACTGCTGCTGACAATGAACTAGTGACTGGAAAAAAGAATCTTAAACATAGTCACATCTCTTGACTGTTAAAATCCTTTATGCAAAGCATGCTGATCTAATGTACTGTAGTAAGCAGCATCCTTTTTTCTGAGTGTTAGTGAAAGAAGTTTTAATATCTGAAGCTGTTGCTAAGTAACCAAATGCTTCCAAAATATACCTTTCCCACTAATACAACTGTGGGTTGGAGGTTTTTTTCTGCTAATGAATATAGTTACACTGAAAATGCAGCATTGGCTATTGCATAATGGGAAAAACCATCTTAACAATAGAAGATTATCATGCATAACTGAGAATGTCTTTGAAGGTCCCTTTCAACACAAAGTATTCTATGATTCTATGTGGAGAGAATATTACTAATCACTTAATCAGAAAATCTGTATTTGATTAAAACTGCCCAACATTTTAGAAGCAAGATGAAAATGGCAGTAATCTACCTTCATAAAAATTCTTAACTACATCTTGTGGTGCAGGAAAAGAGAACTGATGCCTTTCCTTAATGTATTACATATAAAACAGGCTCACAGATATTTTTGCTTTCAGAAATAGAGTGCATTTCATACAATGGTCTTTTACAGCACAAAGATCCTGAGAACAAAACCAGCAGCAACAAAAATCTGCAAACAATCCATGAAAAGTAGTAGAAAAAAAAAAAAAAGCATTTGCATACATAGATTAAGTAAGACTGCAACAAAACAGAAGATGCCCAAAGTAGCAGTACTGTTTCTAGCTTAATGTAGATCTATCTATTCTTCAGATAAACTTTAATGGCTGGGAGAAGATGAAAGTGGGAGGAAAGTGCACTCGAATCCAAGTTTACAGTGTTACAGCCCACACAGGGATGTAAATGAAGATTTGGACACAGGATCCGCTCAGTGAAGCAGAAGGTTTGACTGCCCTTTAGTAAAATGCAGTTACAAAACTGTCTTTTAAAATGTATGCATGCTGAGTAAACCTATTCAGCCCTTGTTACTGAAAATGCGATTAGTCCTGGTTTGTCATCTCATTGTTTCCATAGTCAAAGAATAAAACATTTATGTTCAGTCTAGAATGACTCATTTTTGAATTAAGGAAAATAGTGATAATGAAACACAAAAGCAAGGTTTCTGTGGCTGCATCTGCATGAAAAGATCTGCCAAATTTTCAGCACTGCTATAAGCAAAAGCTTAAGCCGTGGCCCTCCCTGGAAAAGAGCAGAGGATTTATAGCACAGGGCAAAAATTCCCTAGTCCTAACTACAGGGGAAATTACCTTGTCATTATCATTGTACCAGCACTAAATTAGCAGCTCAAGAGTGAGCACGATTTGTGTTCTTTAATTTCTGGCAGCAGTAACTCTGAAAATGAAATGGCAGCTGAACTCTTTACATGGTGCTTAGCACTGTAGAGAACTGGAAGATAGTTGCAGGGAAGTTGTAGATATTGAAAGGTGCTACACAAAGGAAAAAAGAAATAAAATCATAGTTTTGTTGCCACACACATAACTGCACCATGCAGTGCTGTACTGCTGGATTATTACTAACAAGGATGACATGAAAGGATGTGTGAGGCTGTCATCTTAAAAAAAACCTGACACTGACGGTGATTGTTGTAACTGTGTACACTGTGACTTCTTAGGCAGTGCAGTCTCTGCTTCTCATATGGCAGCAGGAAAAGTGCTTGAGAAAGGGCAAGTACTAACTGCAGCCTCACAAGCTACCTAGTGCATCTTGGTATTATTTCTTTATTTGTTTAGTATTTTTTTCCTCAAATGTGAAGTATATAACTAGCAGGTTTTTCAGGAGTCACATGTTCCCTCTGGGAAAATTATATTTGCAATTCTCAGCATCAACCACCGAAAGGTACAAATATTCTGTCAATCCTACCACCGCTTTTGTATAAAGAAATGTTCAGTCTCCATATATTCTTTTTTATATGGATTCATAAATATTCAAATGCCTGGGGAAAATGGGGTTGGAAATGTGGGAGTACTTCTAAAGTAAATATAAATTAAAATAAACATAAGGAAATAGAAAGAGTTTATATTTATTCATATAAATGATCCAAATAGAGGGTAGCATAACTCATTTCTTCTCCTACCTCTTTCCCTCCTGCCAGGAGCAGATTGTGCAGGGGCACTATCTTGTCCAGGGGCCACCATAGAGGAAGGACTTTATGACCTGTCACTCTACCTTTGTATACTCTCTCAAAGTCTGTGCATAACCTGAATTTAGAAACTCAATCCAGCCCTATCTTGTTCATTGGTGTTGGTGTGGGATCACAGAACCACAACTTGGTTTCCTGACATTCTTCTTTTCTCTTGAGGCCTGCTTGGGTGTGGGTGAGAAATTAGGCTCTCAAGTGCTCTAACGCCTTGTTTAATGGAGCAACAGACACAAAAAAAAGCAACATTATTCAGCATTTGTTATTACATGAAGACTCTCTAATTTCCAGTCCAACTCCATGGATTCTTAGAAAAAGAGATCTGAAAAGGGCTGTGAGAGAAACCTAATGCAAACTTCATATAGAAAGCAGAATCATTTGTAAGTCAGCCATTGTTGACAAATGCTGACACTTACTAACCTGTCCTTGAAAGGTTCAAATAACAGCTACTCAAGGTACTCCAAGGTCTTTTTCATCTTTATTAAGTAAGATCCATAATGAATCTTTCCTTTTTACTGCTCTCCTGATTGCTAGCTACTTGGCTCTTTTTCTGACTCCTTGGCTAAGTCCTGCTCCCTTAAAGGTTGTTTTACATTTAACTCTCCTAATGATGCACTAAAAGCATATGGGGAAGAAAATATATTGTTTGAGCTTTCTTTAAATACCAAGCTTACTTTTTAAAACACCATAGTTTTATTTAAGATGCGTTTCAGTTAAAGCTTCTTAAAGAAGGGAACATAATTTCTGACTTTTAATTTTTTAACTGTTAATGTATTATGTGCATTTACACTGCCTTGTGCATGATACAGGTATTGCATTATGATCATTTGACATTCTATGGTACACATAGCCACATTATTTGCTACCTTTTTGTTGATTTGTTCTTACTGTGCTGGTACTGAGTATGTTTGGGGTTTTGAGGTATCTGAGTGTTTGATTAGATGTATTACTACTGAGTTTTGTGAAATGAGGTAGGGGGTGTGTTAGTGGAGTTCGTGTGCATGAAAGAAATTCACTGTCATACAAGTCACTTAGAAAAAAAAAATGCCTTCCACGATTCTGAGTGCACCTTCAACAGCTCCATAATCTTTGATTTGCAACAGTGAAAAGCAAAGATTTTACAGAGAGCCCTCAGAACAGGTAATACACCAACAGCTGTTACCACAGTCTCCTTTAGGATTCTTGTTAATAAAGTCAAAATGTTTTCCTCCTACCTTCACCTGAGGATATGGCCCATATGTGTACATGTTTGTATGGTAATGTAAACAAAAAAGATAGATCATAATGGGTGTTTTCAGCTGAAAGAATGGTAAGTATAAACATCTTAAGTGAAAAAGCCTCAATTTGCTTGCTTTTAAAGTCAAAACCTGAACACTGCATTGATAAAATATCATGGCAAGGCTTGGATGTCTTTATTTAGTTGCATGATTTGGAAGTCACTATTACTTTTGGATGCAGTTCCTAATCTGAATTTGTCTTCCTTTTTCCTCCAAGCCAAATTCTATAAGTAAATAATTAAAAAAGGAAGAGAGTACAAAGCAATTCCAGTAATAGTTTAAGTTATACTGTGACTGCAATCTGGTCCATGCATTTCTTGTCTTTGTTGATCTCTGAATTTCTAAGCCCTCACCAGATCAAATTATGTGACAAGATCATAAAAAGATCTGACAGACAGGTTTCTATCAAATTGTTATAAAGATATAAATGTTTTCCCATTTTGAATCATAAGAACTTACAATCTTTGGTTGTTTCTTAGGAAAATGAAACTGCAAGGACGTTTTGCTTCTCTAATGATTGCTGCATCAGCCACATTTTCCTCCTTGCTCTTTGAGTATTTGATTCACAATCTTGTCCTCATGCACAGTTCCTTCTGTGAATATTTGATGAGGAAGACACTGCTGTGTAAATGGAGAAATGTATGTTTGCATATCTGCTATGCCTGATTTAGACCACAATAGTGATTTTCAGCCTTCGCTCTGTAGACCCTTGTGTTTTGCAAAAGAGCAAATAAAGAGGAAAGTCCACATATGCTGTAGATCTGTATAGACACGCAAGATTTCTGAAGGGGTCCACATATCTTTTGGGAAATTTATGCAGGTAAACAAACTGAAAAAGACTGAAAAACACTGGACAAAAAATCTGAACAAATCACTGTCGGTGGTGTCTTATTTCTCACACTGTTTTGAAACTCGTGTTTACTGGATGAAATTGTTTCACTTCATGGGAAGGAGTACGTGTTCACTGAAGGGGCAGGGGCAAAGGCTGATAATATCCTTGAATTTGAAGTCGCTGCAAAAACTGGGTATGGAACTACTTAGAAAAAGTTCAACAGCTTGAACAATTGCTTATCTAGAGCTTAGAGGCTGTTGTATACTTTTTATTCCTTTCTTAAGACTCAGTGCTCTGTAATAATAAAAGGAAATCTGATAAAAGACAAGGGAATGATGAAAATTAAATCACTTTCAGGAAAATGGTGAGATTAAGCTTTTTTATATTTATGAATCCTGAAAGAATGCTTGGATGAAATCAGCATCACCTATTCACTCCCTTCATTCTCCCACATACTGTGAAGTCTTTCCAAATCAGTAGCAAAAAAGAGGAATGATTGAATTGGTGAAGCTATGAACATTACAAGATGCACACTCCAACAAACATAAAATGCGTGAGTGCCTAGTGAGCCTTAGGAAATCTGTCACTGTGAACAATTGAAGGTGACAAGTTTAAATAGACCGAGGAATTCCAGTGTTAACTTACTTCCAAACAAGATATTTCGAAAATTGTCATGATCAATTTTTTTTTTTTACTGAAGATTACCTGCATGAAAAATAAGCTAATTTAAATTCTTTTTAGATAAATGCAAAATAAAATAAAATAAAATAAAATAAAAAAAAAAATTCTGGGAAAACTGTGAAAAATGGAAATGAGCATTTTTGCACTGATCACTATTTTTTTTTTTTTTTTGCTAAAACTTTCAAGAACACCTTTTCATTCTGCGAGTGCTGGAGAACTAACCCAACATTACAGCCCTCTCATGGAGGTGCTTCAGCTAAAAAAAGAGTCCTCAGTTTTCTGTTGTATTTTTGAAGGGAAGGGAAAACTCTGTTTGAGAACCCTACCTTTTTCATCAGTAACTTGTGAGAGTCCTATATGTGACTGATTCAATTCTGCAAGAGTTCAAGCCCTGCGGAGAGAGCCCATCAAGCAGCTCCAGGAGAACCTAGCATATTGGCTGGCACAGCAAAGTGGCAAGCATCGGGGAGCAGCTGTTAAAAGCATTAGAAGCAGTATAACTCCACAGTATTTTGTTCTTTTATGAGTTATTGTTTCTGTTTAATTCATGGAGACAAACATGGGAAATGAAAACGAGCACTAAGGAAAATGGGACTGTCTTGAGATACCTAATACCACTCTCAGTGTGCAGATGTATGATCTGAAAGGAGAAACAGAAATTATGGGATTTTTTTAAAATCAATTCTAATCTTCAGGGAAATGGGGAAATTGTTTTCTGTTACATTTGTGGGCATAGTCTCATCTGCAAGGTACATTTAAGTACACCTTTAGCATGTAACTTCTGTTCATTTTGCTACCAAAATTGTTTTGTTGATTTTCGTCATTAATCTTTAGCCTAAAGGGTAAAAATAGAATAAAAAGGAAATCTTTGTAATGCCCGTGATCATAATAAAGGTGAAGTGCCAGAAAGTTTCTATTTTTCCTGCTACTTCATATATTAGAGTATAAACTCTTTGTAAATGATTTGTGTACTTTCATATTTCAAATTTCTTACTTATGCTGCATGTTAGATGGAAGTGCTAAATTTAAAATTAGTCATCCTAATGTGAAAAGCACCGGAAAAAGATGGATGTTTTGAACATAACAGGCTTTACATTAAATTCCAGCACAGATTAGATGAATTGTGGAATTATGCCTAATTATCTTAAAGGGTTTTAGCAATCAAGCACAGAGTAGACCTATGCTGACATTAGGTCTAACACTTCTAAGGTACACATAATAGAGATCCATGGCCTTATAACCTGTGGTTCTACGGGTTTATATTAATAATTATACAGTGTAAAAAATGTTGACCAAAATACCCATGATTTTCTATAGTCAGCAGTATTTCTGGACAGTTCTGAGGCTCTGTTCTGTGTCTGCATAGTCCACATGCCATCTGGTGTATGTGTGTGCTGCAACTCTGCATAGCCTTTTTATACTCCAGATAGACTGGACTGCCACCTGCTAGCTACAGCTGATTTTGATATACTAAAAATATTTCTGCTTTCACCATAGCACCTTGACATGAAATCTGCTATGTTAACATATGAACTTAAATACATTTGAAAAATTATATTTCTTGGGAAATTTAAAAGAATTTTTGAACCACTGATTTGCTAGTGTCCACTTACCACTGGGCAATGCTTTTCCTGTCCATAGTATGGATTTAATCTTAGAGCTTTAGAAGTTAGTCATCATATTCTCATTTTCATCTCTCTATTTTCATAAATTACTTTGTAAGATAAGGAGAGGCATCTAAAGCCCATGGCATCTAAGATAGATAAACTCCTGCCTGAAAGCTTCTGTTTCTGTCCAGGACTAGACTAGCCAGCTAAAGTTATGTCAGATGAATCTTATTCCATACAATGGAGGACAGCTACAGCAGAGCTTGAGATCAGTGAAGATGGGAAGTGTTCCTGATGCTTGCAGAGGAATCTGAGAGCTTTGGCTGCTGTCAAAAGTCACTGGGAATAGTCCAATATGGTTAAGTACAGTGAACAATAAAAACCTGGAAAGTTTAAGTCGAAAACAAATCAGCTTTATGTCAGGAACTGAATGTCAGTTTTCAGAGCAAAAGCTGAAATTATATGACCATTTTTACTAGCAGTCAGGCTGCAAGTAAAAATAGGACTGTCTGGTGTTACAGTCTATAAATTTGCATATTGTAGGTGTTTTGAAACAGTTTCATTGAATTCTACAGCAGGGGGGCTTGCAGGTGTGGTATCCTGGGTTGAGGCAATCCCAGGCACAGCTACAGGTTGGGCAGAGAAGAGACTGAGAGCAGCCCTGCAGAAAAAGACTTGGGGGTGTTGGTTGATGAGAAAATGAACAAGAGCCGGCAGTGCACACTTGCAGCCCAGAAAGCCAACCATATCCTGGGCTGTATCAAAAGCAGCATGACCAGCAGGTTGAAGGTGATCCTGCCCCTCTACTCTGTTCTCGTGAGACCTCACTTGGAGTACTGTGTGCAGTTCTGGTGTTCTCAAAATAAAAAGTACATGGAACTGTTGGAACAAGTCCAGAGGAGGGCCATGAGGATGATCAGGGGACTGGGGCACCTCCCGTATGAAGGCAGGCTGAGAATGCTGGGTCTATTCAGTGTAGAGAAGAGAAGGCTTCGTGGAGACCTCATAGCAGCCTTCCAATATCTGAAGGAGGCCTACAAGGATGCTGGGGAGGGACTATCCATGAGGCACTGTAGTAGTAGGACAAGGGGCAATGGGTTCAGACTTAAACAGGGGAAGTTTGAGCTAGATATAAGGAAGAAGTTCTTTACTGTGAGGTTGGTGAAGCACTGGAAATGGTTGCCCAGGGAAGCTGTGAATGCTCCATCCTCGGCAGTGTTCAAGGACAGGTTAGACAGAGCCTTGGGCGACATGGTCTAGTGTGAGGCATCCCTGCCCATAGCAGGGGTGCTAGAATTAGATGATCTGAAGGTCCTTTCCAATCCTGACCATGCTATGATTCTATGATCTGTGAGAATACATGAGGAGCTGCCCCCATGTCAGACAGAGTCAGATCCCAGCAGCTTCAAGGCAGACCTGCCGCTGGGCAAAGCCGAGCCCATCAGCAACCATGGGAGCACCTCTGTGACAACATATTTAAGAAAGGGATGAAACTGCAGTACAACAACTGCTGTGAGAGAGGAGTGAGAATATGTGAGAGAAACAACTTTGCATATGCCAAGGTGAGAGAAAAAGGTGCTCTAGGTGCCAGAGCAGATTGTTCTGCTGCCTGTGGAGAGGACTATGGTGATGCATTCTTCTTGCAGCCCATGGAGATTCCCTGTGGAGTAGATATTCACCTGCAGCCTGTAGAGGACCCCATGCTGGAACAGGTAAATGCCCCTTAAGTGAAGCTGTGACCCATGAAGAACCCATGCTGGAACTGCTAGAAGGAATTGTGGCCCATGGAGAGAAGACCACACAGGAGCAGGTTTCCTGACAGACCTGTGACCCTACGGAGAATGCACGCTGGAGCAGTCTGTTCCTGAAGGACCTTGTGGAAAGGATTTATGCCAGAGCAGTTCCTGAAGAACTGCAGCCCAGTGGGAAGGACTGAATTGGAGAAGTTTCTCAAGGACTGTCTCCTGTGGTTGAGAAACCATGATGGACCAGCGCAAAAGCATGATGAGGAAGGAGCCGCACTGTCTAAGTGTTGTGAACTGACTGCAACTGACTGTCTTGATTGGCAATAAATTAAACCAATTTTTCCCAAGTCCAGTCTGTTTTCCCCATGACAGAAATGACTGCTACTGCCGAACCCAGGACAGTAAGTGATCTTCTGTCCCTATCTCGACCTATGAGCATTTTGTCATATTTCTTCTGCTGTCCTGTTGAGGAGGGGGGAATAATATAGTGTCTTGGTGGGCAACTGGCAGCTAGACAAATTTAACCAACACCAAATACAAAGAAATGGTTTCCTGAACCTGAGACTGTGCAAAATAGATGTCAAGCAGGAGGCAGAAAAATAACTCATGGGGAATGAGAACAAAGTGCCTGAAATGCTAAGGCCTCATCTATGCTCAAGGGTACAGGATTGTAATTAGACGTATGATTAAACATGGCTTAGTTAACCATCTGAATCTGTCCTGATGAAATGAGGTTTAAACTTCTGTAGGAATGTTGACATATAATATATACTAGTTTAATTAAAATAAAAAATGAAGACAATAAAATACAACTTGATGGCATGGATGACAAAGTTTGAAATGCTGTAAAACCAGTCCTTAAACAGTACAAGATATGGGTTTTCTTGATAAATTCTATAACAAGCTGTTCAGGCAGAAAAGACAGTGTTTATTTCTATATTTTTTCACCTTTTAAAACATTTCATTCCTTATTACATCTATACTCACCTGGAGTACTCTATGACTCCTGATAATTCAATGTGTGTGAGCCACGGTAGACATGGTGAAACATTTGAATAAAAATATTGGAAGATCTGAATTAGACTTTCTCTCGCAGAAACACTTGCCAGTTACTTCATCAGGTTGGCATCAGCCCACCTCACAAGCATGTCAAGGTCTCTCTGGATGGCATTCCTTCCCTCCACCGTATCAACCGAACCACACAGCTTGGTGCCATTGGCAAACTTGCTGAGGTCGCACTCAATCCCACTGTCCATGTCACCAACAAAGATGTTAAACAAGACTGGTCCCAACACCGATCGTTGAGGGATACCACTCATAAGTGGTCTCCAGCTGGACATTGAGCCATTGAGCACAAGTCTTTGCATGCAGCCATCCAGCCAGTTCTTTATATACAGAGTGGTCCACCCATCAAATTGATGTCTCTCCAATTTAGAGATGAGGATGTCATATGAGACAGTGTCAAACACTTTGCACAAGTCCAGGTAGATGACATCAACTGCTCTACCCCTGTCCATCAGTTCCATAACCCCATCATAGAAGGCC
>JANRGW010023492.1:47477-59849 GCA_024733675.1 Psilopsiagon aymara
CCGGCTTCCCCTCCTCCCTGGCAGAGCATGAGGCTCAGAAAGTCCTTGTCCAGACCAAACATCACTAAGCCATAACTGAAAACATTGGTATTATTAGTGTTGTTCCCAGGCCAAAAGTCAAAACCACAGCACTGCACCAACTACAGAGAAGGGGAAAAATGTCTGCTACTGCTGAACTCAGGACACTGTGATAGCAATACTCTTGGAACTAAGAAAGAAAATACTCTCCTGAGGTCATAAGTGATAAGACACAAATGCCTGGAAACAAAGAAGGAGATAAAGAATCAGAGGAATAATGAAAACTACTATGAAGGTATAAGATGTATGCTTCTTCTCAGTGGTAAAAATAAACACAGAACAAACTACTTAGCATTTACATGAAATTCTTAGTTAGAAGGAAGTTAAAGGAACTATTGTCTGTGCCTAAAAATATCTTTCATTTTTCTGATGGTTACCTTCCTATTCCCTGCCTTTCATCCATGTGGGAATAGAATAAATGAGAAAGTAAATGAAAAGCAATATAATGAAAGCTAAAAAAAAATTTTGCACCAACCATTACTATAGTTCACATAGTGTATTGTTTTTATACTCAGAAAACTCAAGATTTTTAATCTGAAAATAAAATGACGCATTTAATTTTATCCCAGCAGTTGTTTGGAGAAATGCAAAACTACACAGGACTGATCCATCCTTGATCTGACATGAAAATCACCAAAAAAGGTGTGATTTAGCTACTTCTATAATCTCTACTGCTTTTTAGAGCAGACAATCGCTCCTACTGTAGCCAATGTGAAATCTAGATGTTGCTAAGGATGAGATACTGTAGAAAATAGAACACTAGTAACTGAGACATACACAATGTGAACAAGTCATTTTGTTTTATAGTTTATACCTGCTTGGCAAGCAAAAAAAAAAGGTCAAGTCTCAGAAAATCTTGTTCAAACCATTCCTAGGCCTCAGCTCAGTGGAAAAATGGTCAGACTGCCTGACTATTTATTTAGATATGCCTGTAAACTTGGTTTTTGCTAAAGTCCCATAAAATGTTCTGGCTCCAAGTAGTTTGATCCTAAAACCTCTTGTCTCAGGCATTAGTAATGACTGGTAAAAATAAATCTTGCTATACAAAATATAAGGTCAGAATACAATGAGCATAAACCTCCAAGGTGTAGGAATAAAATAAATGCCTTCAAAATAAAAACTATTTGAATGTTCACACTGATACAGTGTTACTACTGAGAGAAGTATGGAATGCTTCTCCACACAGCACAAAATGGAAGTATTAAAGATGTCTTTTTTTGTGGTGGACAAATGGTGCTCAAAAGCTAAGCTATATCTTTGGAAAACTTGCTTTAAAAAATTGAACATACTGTTGCTTTCATGGTTAAGGGGATATATTTTGCAACAGAACCCTACTGGCAACCACTTTTATGTAACTGTGTTCTGAAAAAGATACGTATTAGGACATAAACACATTGGTAATAAACAACAATGTAGTAAATGTTTTGTATGCACATAAAAGGAACAAAATTACACATGAAGAAGAAAATAAAGTGAGTATTTTCAAATTTAATCAGGTGATTGTGTTTAGGTACATCAAAATAAATGAGTTTAGCAGCTACAATACAGAACTGAGAATCAATATTCCTAGGTTTTATTCTCTGCCACTTGTCATGTGACTGGGCAAATCATTTGAGAGCTTTGTGCCTAAGGCTGTTCATCTTTCAAATGAGATATTCACATGATTTATGAGGATGCTGTAAGGCTCAACTCACAGAATATTTGCGAAGGTACAGACCAAGAGGTACTAGAAATGTTAGATGTAATGACAGTAATAAGTTGCTATGGCCAGCTGTAAACATTTCTTCATCTTAATGATGGGGCCAAATTGTGATTGTTAAGCATGTCTTTATGCTTCCAAAGGTAGAAAACGATGTCACAGGTTTTCCTCTGTATAAAACTGGCTTCCTGAGTTGTACAAAGCAGGAATTTTTTGTAATCTCAGGTGCCCCGTGGGACTGAGCATGCTACTCTTTTGTATTGTTTTCAGAAATCCTGCAGGAGGGAACAGCACCCAAGAGGAGTACCAAGGAGCTGAAAAGAAAAGAAAGAAAAAATAAATAAGATAAATCTATACTGCAAGTTATTATAGCAAAAATCTCTCTGCTTGATATAACAAAAGGAAGAAAATAGGTACCTTAATTGGGATGAATTACAATGAAGTTATAATTTGAGTAAATGAGAATAGCCTGAATGACAGAAGATAAATTATTTTGATAAGAATAAATGGTTGTGTCCCCATTAAGAGCAACCTCACTTTTTTTGATTGATAAATTAAGGAGGAACTGGCTGGAGAAGCTCAGGTGAGCCACTGGATCACTGTGTACTTGACAGGGAGATACATAATTGTCCTGTCCTGTGCAGAGCATCTTTATGAACAAATATGTCATTTATTGTTAGGACCTGGCAAGTAGTTCAGAAAATAAAGTATGTTCTGCTTTAAGTTACCACATAATGGATGTCCAGTGAAGTAGAACTTGTGCGAGGAAAAGCATCTCCAAAGAGTTATTCGAAAAGACACAAGGGATCCTACCAGGTGGCATGGACCAAGTTCATAGCTCCTGTCTGTGAGGTGGGAGGAGATAACCTTATTTAAATAGGCAGAACAAGTGAGAAAGGAATTAATACTTTCTAGATAATTGGTGAAAAAATGCAGATAGGAATGGGAAGAAAGGTACAGTTTCAAAACTGTTTAAATGGAAGAGCCCCTTAAGTATTAATTGCAGGACCCTACAAAGTAGCTTACAGATAAACCTACATTGACATTGAGGAGTTTCATGGCAGAAATTATAAGCTATATTAAAATTTTCTAGAAAGTAGATAAATTTGCCCATTCTCTTTCAAAGAAATACCTCATTAATTGTGCCAATATATTTACAGTTAGCAGAATTTTGTCTTGTTTGAATTGGAAGGAAGGTGTCTTTTGCGAAGAAAGTAATTTTCAAATATCAGAATACTTATGACCTGAGAGATTACTTAATTTATAAGCATTCATGTACCGTACTTAAATAAGTCACATTTTTCTAGGAATATCTTTAACAGGCTTGTTCATTAAAGCTGCCTATATTTCTTCTTCTGAGAGTTCATTATGTAGGTAAATAGTTATGTTTTCAGTAATAGCTGGTAAATTTATTGGGATTAGTGATTACTGGGGATGTGAAGAGTTGATTACTTAACCATGCCACTGAACATTTGAAATATTCCTTTTCTTTGGCTGGTCAGAATATGTGACTAAAATTCCTTAAACACTATGTAATTTTTTAAGAAATTATATTTAAAGTCTTCAAATTATCTTTCAGATAGGTTAAAAGATCTGCTAAAGCCCTGACAATCTGGATGTCACAAGTTGTAACACTAATTACTCCCTTTATTTTGCTGCTTTCATCCCCCTTACTATAACATAAAGTGACAGAAACGAGGTGACATAGGCTGACTTCATCAATTCTTCTGAAGATCCAAAAAAGCAGTCTGAACCAGAAGCAGAGTTCTACTGCAGAGGGACTATGGTAATATGCAGTGGGGATCACTTACACTATAGAAATTGCTCCCAAAGTGGAGTTGGTGAGAACTTGGTTTTGACACAGTTGAATTTTCAAGATTTAGGACAATCACATTGTAAAGTAGTACTTGTAATATAGCTCAAGAGAATGGATGCAAAAGGAGAATAATACCAAAATACTAGATAAGGTGCATTTGGTGGCCCTGTATAGAAAAAAGAGCTTAAAAAAGAGAAGACATGGAGCAACACTGAAGGAAATACATTTTAAACTGCATAGTAAATGATATTTAAAAGCCTATGTTAAATAGATAATTAAAAAGATGTGTTAAAGGAATAAAAAAGGGACAACTCATATTCTGATAAAACTGATGCAAAATTATGTCTGCACTTTACATCGTGTAAGAAACATGAAGGTGCATATGCCAGAAGTTGAAGGGCTAGTGCAGGTACAATGGGGACTTAACCTCCTGATTTGGTAAGAACTTCCTTTCACACAGGTAATTTTTCCTTTGGAATACATGTGCCCTGTTCCTTCTCCTTGTTCTTGCCCCTGGTTTTGAGCTGAATGTGCTACAGTGTGCTGTGGATAGATAGCAATTTTAAGGTAAAAATAAAATGCATGTTGTGTTATGCTTTTTATGTAAGTCACAGATATAATAATCCTGTAAGTGGTGTAAAATCTTTATGACTAAAGCCTGTTTTTATTTAAATAGCTAAGAATCTTTTCTGCAAAGTGAAGATCTTTGAAATTATGTTTAAATTTTTAGCTTTCTTGCTAGAAAAACCTCTAGGAGAAGTGATTATTTGCCTTACATGTTCTACAATCATTGTACTAATATATCCTTCAATGTCAGAAAAAATGTTTTCATAAATAATATATATAATACATATTTGGCTTAGATATCACCTTTTAAAATTCTGATAGTTATTCACCACTTATTGGAGAAAATCATATCTCTTTGAGTAGATGTTTGAAGCTGGCAGGCAGGGGGTTTTCATTGGTTTCTGTTAAACATGAAGTACAATCAAGATATGCTTTTGTATGTGTAATTTTCCTTGGTTTTGGTGTACAATGCCAAGGACTAATTTTTAAGCTTAGATAAGTTTATTATTATTACTCATTACATTATATATTTTGTTGCCTTGGGGAAAATAAAAGGACAATCACGTACAATTTTTGCCATCCTCTAATCCTTCCTATATTCATGCAGGTATGTGATCTCTTTAAAAAAATACTACTACTCACAGAAGTAAAGCAAGCCCTGTACAAAGGTTACACCCTCCTTCATATATGAAACTTACCTAATAATAAAAAACACTACTTTGCCAAGCTTTTGAAAAACATGTTGGTTTTGTTTAAATAAACAAAAGCTATCACTAGATGTAAAATGTATATTTTTAAGCTGGATATTCATGTTAGCCGAGTAAACGGTTCTGCTTTTTACAAAAGATATGGTCTTATTTTCTTCATTTTATTACAAGTGCATTTGCAATCTCAAAAGTTCTTTTGCCTTTACATTATATAATGAAATACAGTGGAGGCCATAATATATAATGGACTTATAATTGGCACCGATTAAGATCAAGAATGGGGTCAGCTGTCTCAGTTGCTAGGCAGTAGCTTGTTAAGCCATGGCAATAAAAGTGCATTTGCTCATATGATCATACCCATAATATTTACCAAGAATATGCAGCAAAAGTCTACAATTATAGATAAAACCTTAACTGAACAAACACTGCACTTGTAGGGTTATTTTAACACTTTAAAAACCACTTGAATAATTATTAACATGATTTGAAAATATATTTTGTCCGTCTGCAATGTAAAGAAGTGATGAATTTTGCTTTAACAAAACTGAACTGCTTTCTCACCCCTTTAAGCTTGCTCAAAGAACAGATGAACATCCTTTTATTAAACGTGTGATCATCTGCTTATGTCTGTTTCTCTGATTCTTCCTTTTGTGTGAAAGTTGATGACAGATAAGTGGCTAACAGTGAAAAGTGGTCATAGTACACATTTTAATCACACTTGCTATTCAGTGTGAAATATGTCTCATTGTAATGTCAGGGAAGATCCTCTTGTGAGATTACATATGTGGCATAAATCTGACCCCTGTGTAACCGGTGCTATAGCATAAATAAACATAGCCCACAATTTGCAGAGTGCATTTTTGTTAAGGGAAGAACAAAAACTGTTGAGGTCTTGAATGAAGATGGTTTCCTGGGAATGCTTTTTAAATCTAAAGCTGTCACTGAGAGTCACCTGAAAAAGAATGAAATTCCTAAAAATCTTTGCTAGGATTATTGTCCTCCTGGTTAAGGGGAAGAGGATAAAGGAATTCAAAGCAAGTTACTAAGAAATAACCATATGGAAAGGTTTCTGCACTTCAGAAATCACTTAGAAATGAAGTGTTATCTTAGTACTAGCAATTCCAGGTCATTAAGTTGGGCATAACTTGCATCAGGACATACAAAGGTATTGAAGAATGACAGCCATGGTGTATATTGATTAAATGACAGCATTCTTCTAGGTTCAGACTTCATAAAAACAGTTTAAGCAAAGGAAGCGTACTTCTGAATTGGTGTCTGCATACCCTCCTCTGAAGGTATGTTCCATTTAGGTGGCACATGCCACATGGCTGACTTTGATAAAGGTAGATGGGTATATCTACAATGACAATTGCTTTCGCTAGGGAGCAAATGAAAGCACCGAACCCTTGTCCATCCATGCTGCTTAATTGTCAGATTGCTTCCCAGCTGTCATCCAGTTCACTACAATTAGCTCTCTGCCAGACAAGGGGTAGTCATGTTTCTCCATTTCCTCTTCAAAACCAAATCGAACAACAACAACAACAAAAACCTAGCACAGAGTCAGCGCTAGCTTTAGCTGCTCCTTCCTTCCATAGTGCTGCTATACTACCCCTGTAACACATCCTAGAGCACCCAGCATGTGTACTGTTTTGTGCTACCAAAGCACAGCTCTGGTGGCCTGCAACACACTTTTCATGTTGCATCAAGCTCTTTGAACTGGAAAAGCATAAGAAAAAAGAATATACTTTTTCTCTTTCAGGAAAGAGCCCATATCTTCTGGATTTATCCCTTCCTTTCGTATGATTTTGCCCTTACCTGTTGGCACCAGGACATATGAAAGTAAATCCATTACAGATATATTCTGAAAATATTTATTCTCACTCTCAACAGAACTGTGGTCGAAGACCTTGACAACTAAATCAAAAGTACTGGCTTTATCTGAAGCCCAGCTACCTTCTTAATATGATGTTGTGGGTTAACACTGGTAGGCAGCTATTTGCTCACTCCCCCATAGTGGGATGAGGGAGAGAATCATAATGGCAAAGGCAATAAAACTCATGGATTGAGATAGAGAGTTTAATAGCAAAAGCAAAACCTCTGTGCTTAAGCAAAGCAAAATAAGAAACTAATTTGCTACTTCCCAGGTTTTTAGCAGCTATGGCAAATATTTAGCCATTTTTCAGGACAGCATAGAAATTTTTGAGGAAACAAAAGTGAAAAACTTACTGAGGAAAATATTATGGCATGGTCCCAGTTGATCTTGTTAGGTACTGCTATGGTTTAAGCAGCCAGCATCTGAGTACTATGCAGCCAGGACAGGTACACTTTTCTCTAATGATAATCAGTGGTCAAAGAGAATATTATAATCTTGATAATAAATTCTTGAAGGGATTTCACCAGAATGAGGCTGAGGCACAGATTATATAAGACAAATAACAATGTGAAAACATGCTGAGAGCAGTAAGTAAAAATTCTTCCTGCAAGGTGCACGGGTTAAGGAGTGCCTATATTTTCCTGACTTTGGCTGGCTTCTTGAGCTGTTATGAAAGCTGCTATGTTCAATTGCTACTGGCTTTTGCATCTATTCCAGTCTAAAGCAGGCAAGATCAAACTTACTCTGAGAAGATGTAAGAACACAGGAAAAGAACAATAACACAGTTTGAAAATCAGACTGAATTGCAGAAGTTCTGTATTAGCTGATAGTCCAAGCTGACAAATTATCATCTGAGATGCTTAAATGAGAATGAGCAAAACACTACAGGAAGCATTCAGGTGTGTAAACACTGCCTGTATCCTGACTGACTCCCAGCTGCTATCCCAGAAGAGCAGGGGGCTTCCTGCAGATCTCTGCTTCACCTTCTATCCCCTTGGGAAACTACACACCTGAGTGCTTCACGTGCCTCAGTGCATGCTAAATGCATGTTGCTAGGTATTTATACAGCTGAATCTCTGCCCAGGAGACACAGTTTAGAGTAAGACTGTCTTGTCAGTAAAGTAAACAGTTTAAAGAGACTTTTCTACCTGTGATTTATGGATCTGATGTTTCACTTAAACTTATATTTTTTTTTAAAAGTGATCACCAATTGGCCTACATCCATATGAGCTGAGACTCCACACGTTACCATATAGAAAATCTTATTCGTTTGCATTATTGTTGAATTTTTGTTATTATGATTTCTATATCTATCAGCCAATTAAGGCTGCACTGACTTCAATTAATTATTCAACACATATATAGAAAGCAATGGTTATTTGTTGATCATTCTTATTCTCAGTAATCTCTCAGGATTTAGCAGCTGAAAAGACTGATTCAGTTGCCTGAACTCAGGTGCTTTTTGCCATTAAACACTATCTAGAATATCTTACTTAGCCTTTGGCTGCAAAAGATAGTATGCGCCTTGTCATATCTTCTAGTTATGGATGAATATTTTGAATACCTTCTCTTATAAGCTCTAATTGTTCCTCGGAGATCTGCGAATAGAAGCAGCATATGGCCATAGGGTTTTTCTCTATGGCACTGCCACAAAGATTACAATCTCTTCTTAAGGCAAGGCAAGCCCAATGCACAATCTTCTTGAAATCTTTGTAAGTTTCCAGAAGGATCAATATAGGGCAAGCTGCATAATTCCTTCCCATTCACAAATATACACACTCCCATATGTGCCCCCCAAAAATGTCTTCAAAGGACAAAGCCCCAGGATGATCAAAGAGTCTGGGAAATCACTTTTAACACATTATGATGGTTATTCTTCTTTCACAGTACAATGTGCAGGAAAGACCTCAAAAGAAAAAAAAGTTATTCTTTTGTCTTCTCTCTGACGTTCCACTGTAGATAGAGTTCTTTTGCCTGATTATAGTTATGGGTGGGACAAGTGCATATATGTTCATTTCAGAAATAAAATTTTGATAGCAAAGTAAATTTATCGCTTGTGTCATAGAATAAATAATTCAGAAGTCATGTTTCAATTACCTTTGTTTTACTAGTCTAGCAAGTTTGATCAGTTTTATAGTCAAAAAAGCTTTCAAAATTAAGCTTAATGGCAAGATCTCATAGCAACATTATGGTGTTTCATTTCTAAATTACTGATCCTCTTTCTTCATCCAAACCTGACAGCTGTTAGGCAACCCCAGTGAAGGCTGTTCTTTGTAAGCAAACTAGTTGTATATTTTGCAAGCGATATTTTTAAGAAAGAGTATATATTCGGGGGTGCTTTGCACTAAAAATGGGACTGCAGAATGTTCCCTAATGTAAATTCCTCTCAAAAGTTAAATTAAAAATTCACAAAACGTGAAAAACATTATTTCTGACCTCATGACAATAACAAATCGATCTAATTCTTCTACAAGTCTATGTGCCAGAATCTGATTTGGCTGTCTTTAATCTTCCAAGATAAAAAGGTTTAATATTTTAATAAACTTCTTATAAATTATATCAGACAAAGAATCTGCATGGAATTTTACAATACTCTCTATTTCTCTGTGTTCCATGCTTTCTCTCTCAGGATAAATCACTTACAGTCCTTGCCACAATGTTTTCACACTTCAGCAAATCACACATACATGCATTTTGCTCTGCCAAGTTTGTACAATATTGGGGGAAAATGCATTCTTTCTTTTGAAAAAGATTACCGAATTGTCTTTTTTTCTAATTCCTTTTAAACATCAATTACTATTAAAATAATGTCACAGGTTAAAAGTGAGAGATTGTCTGATAATACTAATTGTACATGGTCTTTTTTTGTGCTTACTTTAGACAAACAATCAGGAGATATCTACCTCAGACATAACTCTCAAAAGCCATAGTTACTCAGAATACACCAGCATCCTTCTGGGACATATTTGAAACGTTCTTTTATGCAGTGTTTGATATTCTTCTTAATAGATGTGTTACAAATGAATAACTGATATTTAGATAGTTATCTGAGTGTTTACGTGAACATCACTGGAGATAATGAAAAGTTTAGGGGACAAAGATGCCTGCAACTGTCACATTGCAAAATACTTTCCTGTGAAACTGGGCTCCATTTGATGTTTTGTTTGTCCTGTGATTATTTATTATTTATATTGTAGTAAAATTTGTGAACAACTTATGTATTATTGGTTTGCTTACTAGTAATATCTAAGACATAATGATGTACTTTCAAGACAGTGAGTGTCTGTAAAATGCTGGGGAACAGCATTACAGTTATTCATTGACAGGTCCTGGTAACTTACATCTATCTTTCACAAACATCTATCTTTTTAAATCAGTTTTTGATACACCTTGAAACATACATACAAAATACCAGAGAACTAATGTTTGAATAAGTGCTGAGAAAGGACAAGCTAGATGATCGATTAGCTCAAATACAATATTGGCCAGTATTCCAGATAATAGTTTCAAACAAAAAAATAAAAACCAATGATATACTAAATGTAGGGCCGAGTTGATGAGAAGGCAGGCAACAAGTACTATGCTAAAGTGAGTGAGTATGGCTTTGCAAGGAAATACATTTTGTCATGTAAATCTCATGAAATTATAAATTTGATTGGGCATTAGCAATATATTTAAGAGATAAATGGACAAGCAAGAAAATCACAGGGGTGGTTTTGTTGCTCTATTTGACCCTGATGAGTGATCTTGAAGCATTGCATATATTTTTGCTTTGCATTCTTGTTGACTATCAAAGACAAAGTTAATTGCAATGATAAGTATCTTCACAAAAATAAAAGTAGGTATGGGTGTAAAAGGACTCAGGGTAGTTTGGAGAAAGGCATAAAACAATCTAAGGATTAGAAGCTCACTAAAACAAAATAAGAATGTAGGCAAATTTTAAAGATTGAATGTATGGAAAATTTTCAGTGTGGTGGGTTCACAATTTATCAAAATGGAGTTTTCCAAGATATGCTTTAGTTAAACATGTGATGTGCAATAAGTAAGCTGAAACGACTGGATGAAGTTAGGCAGTAACCATGTGAAATCTAATATCCTATAATATACATGAGCTAACAGTCCCTTGTGTTATTAAAAATAATCAAACCACAAGAAGCAATTGTATCATCACAACAGCTTATCTATCTTAAAATAACTCGAAGAAATTGACTAATCTTTAAGTTAAAATTTCAATACAGTTGAGACAATGGCAGAATTCCTGCTAAATACATCCCTAAAAGCACCATCACAAAAATAATTATTTTTAAAAGGAATTTGAAATTATACTTAAAATTATAAAAGTGAATACGCATATAATAGACTACTTTTCTTTGACTAAATTGTAGATTAGTAATTTAATAAGAACAGTATGATCATTCACGCATCTATAAAAAATATTATTTTAACCACAGGCTTTAAAATGTTTTTTCTGGAGTAACTGATTTACAGATTACCTTGTCATGTATTTTTGTTCAGACACACAGGCTCACAGTGCAACCCAGCACCCACTGAAGGCTATTAGAAACCTGCCATTAGAACAATAAGCACTTTATCAAACATAGAAATTAAATAAAGTGACAAATAATAGGGTAGAAGGAAGCAGTGGAGGAGAAAATTCAGAATAAATATACAGTGTATTGAGGCTACAATACAATTACCACTTGTGTGCAGGTTTCAGTATTACACCAAAAGGCTGTTTGTGGAAGGCCTATGGTGCATATGACTTAAATTTCTAACTTTTAAAAATATATTTCTGAAAGGAATTAATAAAGTTGAATAGCCTTTTAAAAAGGAAATGCATATTTTTATACTGATCATAATGCTATTTTTTGATACAGAGTATCTATTAAAATTGCATATTTCTTAACAGGAAAGGACAAAATAACGTATATTGTGGCTCACATAACATAAGATGACTTTTCATGTTTTATGCATCCTATTGGTTTTGTGCCTTTGACACTGAAACATCTAAAGCAATAGTTTTCTCCAAAGGCCGTATCCAAGCATCCTAGTCAACTGATGTACTGGAAAACTACAGCATTTAGAAAACAAACAAAATGAAATTGCTCTCCCTGATGTTTAAGGAGCTGCTGAAGAAAACTTGAAATAAAAAAGAGGCTTAAAAAAGGTGGAAGCAAGGACAAGTGGCCTGGGAAGAATACAGGGATGTTGTCCGGGAAGCTAGGGGGCAGGTTAGGAAGGCTAAGGACCTCTTAGAATTAAACTTGGGTAGGGATGTTAAGGACAACAGGAAGGGATTCTATAGGTATATTGCAAATAAAAGGCAAACTAGGGACAACGTGGGCCCTCTCCAGGAGCTATCGGGAGAACTGGCTACCCTGGATTTGGAGAAAGGTGAGGTTCTTAATGACTTCTTTGCCTCAGCCTTTACCGGCAAATGCTCTGACCACATCACCCAAGTCTTGGAAGGCAGATACAGGGACAATGAGAATGAAGACCCTGGGCCCACTGTAGGAGAGGATCTGGTTCGAGACCATCTTCAAAACCTGAATGTTCACAAGTCCATGGGACCTGATGAAATCCATCCGTGGGTCCTGAAGGAGCTGGCAAATGAAGTTGCTAAGCCACTGTC
>JANRGW010023493.1:0-16582 GCA_024733675.1 Psilopsiagon aymara
TGGCATGGTTTAGTGTGAGGTGTCCCTGCCCATGGCAGGGGGGTTGGAACTAGATGATCTTAAGTTCCTTTCCAACTCTAACTATTCTATGCTTGTATTCTATGTTGTAATGTATCTGCAGCCCTGCTCCTGGTAAACTGAGTTGTCTACAATGCAATGCCA
The DNA here is from genome assembly GCA_024733675.1 of Psilopsiagon aymara. Taxonomy (NCBI): domain Eukaryota; kingdom Metazoa; phylum Chordata; class Aves; order Psittaciformes; family Psittacidae; genus Psilopsiagon; species Psilopsiagon aymara. Next base: position 163 of record JANRGW010023493.1, read on the forward strand.
TAGAGTGTTTAGAGCTGCGACTCAAACTATTCCTTGAAAGGCTAAAATCCATCTGCAATTAAGTTTAGTAACTGGACTTGAATGTTATTTTACCTCTTGTTAGCCATGGGAAATGAAATGCAATGTTCATATACCTGATACATATCACTTACTACAAAAGCTGTATATCCTTGAAATAATTATGAATGAGGGAATTTTGCACCTTTCAGTTGCAGAGAAATTTTTTTGATTAAAAAAAAAATTATTATAGTGATTTTTATTATTTTAGTTTGTATGAGATTAGATAGACTTAAAAGAGTATACCTATATTGAACTTAGCAAGTCCTTGTCTTGAGGGAAAAAAAAAAAAAATCCCTTCCTTTGAAAGAAAAAAACCTACACTAAAAATTAACAGTTACCTTGACATTGGTCCAAGCACAATTTTTAAATTAGAGAAGTGGCATCTTGTTTATTGTTATGCCCACATAAAGTATTTAACATGATAATTAATTATTTTCTATAATCTTAATTGAAACATTACAACATTCTTGGTTACTATTTAATTAGAAAGCACATTAATTATATATTAAATTCTTCCTGTTTATATACTTAAGTCTCCTCTTTGAAGGTAATTCAGTGGTAAACAAGCCAACACTCACAGGAGCATCTCACTGGCATGAAGATGCAGAGACACCATTTTTGTTGTGACTTTGATTTACATGGACTTAGCACTGATCAGTGAATGACTTTATAGGAATTCAGGCTGCCATATTCAGATTAATTATAAGAACAGGTAGCTCTCATGATATTCAGACTATATTATGTATACTTTCCCAGACACAGACAATGTTTAATTGTACAGAAAGATGCTGCATTATTTATCACCATGGAGCATCGTTAATGCATAATAAAGCTAAGGAACCAATTGGAAAACAAATTACATACATTAATTCCTTCTGGTGTAGTCTATTCCAGTTTTCTGAATACTTATTAAAAAATAAAAATGTAACAGAATAGCTTTTTCCAGATATTTTTAAAATATTTTGCCCTCCTGTCAGGTTATGAATTTTGGTAATTTCTTCTCCATTCATATATTGAATTCTTGTATATAGGTGGAAATGAGTTTAAGCAGCCTGACAGTACTCAAGCTCGAAGTCTGTAGAAATCTCTTGGCAAGACGCAGGCTTTATGAGGGGTAAAATTTAGAAATATTCTAGTAAGAAAAAAACCCAAAACAGATCAAACTGTCAGTTATAAAGGTCTCACAATACTGGGTTTTTTTACTATCTATCTCAGTCATTCAGAATGTGTCACACTTAGGTTAATTTCATATAATACTTGAGTCAATTTAAGACTACATAAGGGAAAAAGTTGTATTTTTTTCAGTTCTATTGCTAATCTTTTTCATTTTTAAAAATGTCAGTGCAGTACTTTGTTTTTGTATTTTCATTCTTATATTTTCTGATCTCTTTTCAAATATAGTAAAATATCAGTCCTGCACTAAACATGTTGCGATTCCTTTTCCCCTTGAGATTCCACTAGCTCTGGTAATATTCTTCTTTTGCTTGGATTCTACCATTTTTGCCAGCTCTGTCAGGAAACAGAAGTAGGAGGGACTGGAAGACTTGTAGCTTGACAAGATTTGACTGAATTCCAGTGCAAAGCCAATTCCCTGCTTCTTCCTATGACTGGGTAAGTATGATATATTAACCAATATATATGTACGGTATATACAAAACCCCTGAATTTCCTTAAAGACATGAGAGAAGAAATTCCCAAAGTCATCGCCTAATGACACAAAAATACAAGGCCAGGAGGAAAAAGTACAAAAGAAACAAACAAAATAAAATTATCAATTTAAGTTTTAATTTAGACACTAAGTTCAAAACTTCTACTGTGTGTGAAATCCTGGCTTCATCTGGAAGGCAAGAGGTATTTTTGTTACTGACTTTGTTGCAATCAAGATAATACTGCTCAGTCCTGATTTAAAAGAAATTTTTGAGTTCAATTTGAATTGTATGTTCTACTAAAATAAAAGTTCAGCTAAGTCTGGGCACATTTTCTTCCAGTTGCAGTTAACTAATTTGTCTAGAAATCAACACAACTCCAAAGAATCTAAGATAATTTTATACAAGAAAAATTCTACTATGTAACTAGTAAATCTGGATTCAGAGAACACAGTATCAAAAAGGATGCTGATGCTTAGTCAGTTTGACTTTCTGCATCTATTTCTACCAGAACAGCTGAAGATTGGTGTGGTGGGGTGCTACAGCAGGCCCGTGGATTCCCTGACTGAGGGCATGAAGTTAGAACTCAGCCCTGAAGATATTAAAGATTATCCATGAAGAATGAGTCACCAAAGGTATCTGGATGGGAAAGCAGAAGGCATCCAGAGGAGTGAGCAAGTCAAAGGGAGTAACTAACTGCAGAACAAGAGCTTGGCAAGAAAACAGACTAGTAATCAGGTAAAGGGTCATTCAATAATGTGCTGCTCCTAACTGATGTAACCAATGGCTAAAAGGTGCATGAATGCTAGAAACTGTATATAAGTAAGGGTTTGTGATAGCAAAGAGGGAACTTTCTACTGAGTTACTGAAGAAATGTGTGTGCGCTGTTTGTCCATCTCAACCGTGACAAGTTGGCTCCTAGAACAGGCATGATCTCTTTCTTGTTCCCATGCCTGCATCAATGACCACACCTGAGAATCTAATTCACAGGGAGGCAGGCAGGTAGAAAGAGTCAGTTAAAGGTATTTTAGGAATAACATAAGATATTGGACCAATTCTACTTTGCTGAAATTATATACTATAGCAGAAGTTCACCAAAGCAGCTACCAGTATCTAAATATCTGAAAAAGATTATTAAACTTTGTACAAAAATTATAGCTAGTAAAACAGAGACACTTCTATTTATCTCTTCCTCAGGTTATAGTGTGATAAGTGTGGATTTACATCATGCCACAATGTTATATTATTCCATACGCTTCCTTTTATTCCCTGGCAAAGGTACAGTAGAACACCCATCAGCCAAAGGGAGCAAACTGCTGTACCACATACTTGCTATGAGAAATTGACCCAGAAAAGTGGTTATTTTGCAGTAATAACTAGACTGATACTAATTCACAACTTACCTTACAGTGAATTTTGTTTCTGCAAGTTGCTGTGGGATTATGAATAGGCTTTCTCATATTTACCTAACTATAGGGATTTATATTTTAATTTGTTATGGGTCTGGTGACAGCCAGCATGGCTTCACTGAGAGGAAATCCAGCCTAACCAATTTCGTAGCCTTCAATGATGAGGCTACAGAACTGATGGACAGGTGTAGAGCAGCTGATGTCATCTACCTGGAACTGTGCTAAGTGTTCTACACTGTGCCACGTGACACCCTTGTCCCTAAATAGAAGAGCCATCACTTTGATAGGTGGACCACTCGGTGGATAAAGAACTGGCTGGATGACTGCACACAAAGAGTTGTGCTCAATGGTTCAATGTCCAGCTGGAGATCAGTAACGTGTGGTGTCCCTCAGGGATTGGTGTTTAGACTGGTCTTGTTCAACATCTTTGACGGTGACAGGGACAGTGGGATTGAGTGCGCCCTAGCAAGTTTGCCAAAGACACCAAGCTGGGTGGTTTGGTTGATATGCTGGAGGGAAGGAATGCCATCCAGAGGACCTTGACATGCTTGTGAGGTGGGCTGATTCTACCCCTATGAAGTTTAACCATGCCAAGTGCAAGGTCCTACAGCTGGTTCGAAGCTATCCCGGGCAGAGCTACAGGTTAGGCAGAGAAGAGATTGAGAGCAGCCCTGTGGAGAAGGACTTGCGGGTGCTGGTCAACAAGAAACTGGCTATGCGCGGACAGTGTGCGCTCTCAGCCCAGAAAGACAACCATATCCTGGACTGCATCAAAGCAAACGTGACTAGCAGGTTGAAGAAGGTGATCCTGCCCCTCTACTTTGCTCTCCAGAGATCTCACTTGAAGTATTGTGTATAGTTCTGGTGTCCTCAACATAAGAAGGACTTGGAACTGTTGGAACAAGTCCAGAGGAGGGCCACGAGGATGATCAGGGGACTGGAGCACCTCCTGTATGAAGACAGACTGAGAAAGTTGAGGCTGTTCAGCCTGGAGAAGAGAAGGCTGAATGGAGACCTCATAGCAGCCTTCCAGTATCTGAAGGGGGCTTATAAGGATCCTGCAGATGGACTGTTCATTAGGGACTGTAGTGATAGGACAAGGGGTAATAGGTTCAAACTTAAACAGAGGAATTTAAGATTGGATATAAGGATGAAATTCTTTACTGTAAGGGTGGGAAGGAACTGGAATGGGTTGCCCAGGGAAGCTGTTAATGCTCCATCGCTGGTGATGTTCAAGGCCGGGTTGGAGAGAGCCTTGGGTGACATGGTTTAGTGTGAGGTGTCCCTGCCCATTTCAGGGGGGTTGGAACGAGATGATCTTAAGTTCCTTTGTAACCCTAACTATTCTATGATTCTATGATTCTGTTTAAACAGATTCTACATCTACTGCGTTCAGAACGTGGAGTTAATTGAGTTAAGTGTATAATTCAATCACCACTGTGTATAAAGCAGTGAAAGTGATGGATATTAAACTCTATCAGGTACTATTGAAGTGCTCTTGTGATGGAAAATATTTCTCAGTATTATTATGCAGTGGATTTTACCTGTCATTAGATACAACACCCTTCAAAAAATTATTTAGGAATAGGTGAAACTGATTTATTTAAAAACTAAACACTGGAAAATATGATCAGAAACTGGAATATATTCATGTGAGTTCCAGTTGCATAAACATGATAGGTGCTTTGTTTCCCATTAAGATATTCTTATAATCACAGGTGAATAGAATTCTATGGACCAGGTCTTTTCTACCTCGAGGCCTGCAGCCCTGGTTGTGATCCGAGTCATTTTGCCTCTTCTTTAGCTGATTTAATAAAAGCCTGTAGAAAAATAAAGTACTGACACTGAAATGGTCCCAAAAGACTCATGAAGACTGGATATTTCACAACCAAAACTTTTTTTATTCAAACTCCCAAGATCAGATATGAGTATATAAACCTGTTTCTCTACATGAATCTAAATAGTTCTCTATTTTACTATATATGTGCATGAATTCTGACATGAACAATCATGTTTAAAGCACTAATGCTTAAAATGTCATTTTAGATTTACTTAAATTTTTTACAAAACCAGTTCAAGAGACATGAATTTTTTTTGTCTCAAGATAAACCAGCATAACTCTACCTTTCTCAAATCAGTACAAATATAGACTAATAACTGTCTTTATATGCCACAATGTAGCTATCATGTCAAATACAAATAGAATCAGTTTTGTAAGTAAAGGGGATCACTAGAGACTTTGTCAGAGTATGTCATGACTATCCAGTTAGTCATAACCAATTTCTATGGTGTAGCATATATTTCCCTCTGTTCAACTTCAAGGGCAGATGTTCACTTTGAAGTTGTATTCAGAATGGTGTTTAATAGTGTCTATTATTTTATTTTATTTCTTTGTGATCATCATTGTTGAATCAAAAATATATTATTTCATTTATATTACCTACTTGTGAAGTCTTTGGGAGAGATGGAAACAATGTAGTCAAAGAACTGGCAATATGTTGGCACCTATCAAATTTTGTATTATGGTAGATATCACCAAAACCCATAGATTAGAAAACAAACATTGTTTACAGTATAAGGCTGTGAAATATGTATCAAGTTTGCTGAATTGCTTTTTGCTATCAACAGTCAATTTGGTGAAGGCTGCGATATTCCCTGGGGTTATGTGACAGCAAACCTTGAGTGGGTGTCCCTTGTCATAATGCTGCCTCATGAGGTCCCACTGAGATGCTCTGGTGTGTGCTTTTGGACCTTCCACTTCACTATTATTTCTATTATGAGGCAGCAAAGAAGGAATGGTATAGAAAGGAATTTTTGTGAAACTTGGCTAGTCTGCCAGCCTCCTCTGAGCCACACAGTCCAACATTTCTGGTCTTAACATTTCGAGCAAGACGTAGTGAGTTTGCTTAAGAAAAACAAGCAAACAAAAAATAAATCTGCCTGTCTTTAAAGGAGAATAATGTCAATATTTGTAATTCCAGTAAAAACAATTACAGAAAACTACATATATACAAACAGGATATAATATTAAACCATATTTACAAAATAGATGTATGTGTCCCATGCCAAATCACAGATAATAGAATATTTTAGTCTAAAAAGAGCAAGTTGCAGGAAAAAAAAAAAAAAGCCAGCTGCCAAATAAACTCTTCAGTGCTGCAAATACATGTCTTTGCCAAATTTACAGCTTTTCATAGAGGAAAAGCATTATGAAAAAGTTCACCAGGAAACAGAAATTTTCCAGAAAAGACCGTTACTTGTCAGCAGATAATCTTGGCACATAAATGTGCATATTATAGGCAAAAACCTAAAGATCCTTAAGTTTTCAAATGAGTGTCATGTGTCTGACACATGAAATAATTTTTAATATTTAGCTGTACCGAGGGGTTTTAGCCAACTGGGTCACTCAAAGTATTCCCAGTGGCTGTTGGCTATCACAAAATCTCTAAGGTCGAATTTCACTGCAGGTAACAAAACAGTGTTTTTCAAGGACATAAGACTCTAGATTGTCATTATTTTTTCTTTAAAAGCTGTAGAAAGCAGAGTACAGAAATACTCCAAAGCTGCTGACATCTGTGTAGGTAACAGATTCTTGGAAAGCCCTAGGAAGCCCTGAAGTGGATTAAAGACAACCTTGCTTCCTTTCTTGATATTCTTAATCCAATTACAAGAACAGTGTGAAAATAAGTCCTTTTTTTCTGCTGAAGAGATTTTTTTTGGCTACAGGGATTTTTTTATCAGTTACTCAAGGTATTAACTGTATCTTCAGGGTATATCCAAGGTATTAACTGTATCTTCAGATATATCCATTCAGAAATGGATATATATCAGTTACCCTGATCCTCAGTACTATCAGATGCTTCATGGAATTTACAATGTCAGAAGATTATTAGCTCTTTTATATTACTTCCAGATAAAGGGGTTGCTCCCACTTATAAACAAAGCAATTTTAAGATCTTCTTGTGTATTCATTTTACATTCTGTTTTGGCAGCTTAAAATAAATTTTCTATTGCATTTGCTAAAGAGTAATTCCTTTTTATGCTTAACAACAGGGCTTACTGCAAGGGTAATATAGAATCATAGACGGCTTAGGGTTGGAAAGGACCTAAAGATCATCTAGTTCCAACCCCCCTGCCATGGGCAGGGACACCTCCCAGTAAACCATGTCACCCAAGGCTCTGTCCAACCTGGCCTTGAACACTGCCAGCAATGGAGCTGATGAAACACCATGTAGGTTGAATGCAGTGAAAGATGTGCATTAGAAATACAAAGAAGTCAGAATAAAAGTTAGTTCTAGTTGAAAAAAAGTTTAATACTATGTTTCACCGCAGTGGAAGAATGCTTAGTTATGTTTTTTTCTGACTATTGCATTACCCTGGGTTTAATCCTCCTTAATTACTCACATCTGAACTTCTTCAATATTCCTTGAATCAAGGGCCGTAATTTTGTTGCAGGTCAGTTTGAAATCCAAATAACTTCTTAAGATTGCCTTGGGAGACATTTATGTTTGCAAATAAATCCATTACTGTTTACGGCATCTTCTAAAAAACTTCAGACCACAATAATTTCATTTTTTTATTTTATGCTTTACATTTGTATAGCAAACTGAAATTTCCCCTTTTCCTGTTATTTTTATGGCACAGTGGAAACCTCTCAGTGTTTGTAGGGGGAAGATGGTTCTGGAAAAGATTTATCTGTCACTTGACACTTGTAATACACCAGTGCCCAAAACTAGGTCTTTGCACTGTCAAGAATCTTGTACTTGACCACTTTCATGCTGCAGAATTCCAGAATGTCATGTATTCTTCTGGAAGCAGAACTAATGATGCCTACAGAGATTGAAGCATTGACAAGAACTTGAGCAGCTGAATTTCTACAGCTTCTATTCACAACAGAAACATCACAAGAATCTGCTTTGCTCAGCAGAAAGGAACAATAGAGAACAAAAGAAAAGGAAGTTCCATTAGGGTCTGACAGAAATATCATCTCTGTATATTCTGTGTCTACATAAGCTTCAAAAGTCTAATAACCAAACTGCGCCTGAAAGATTACAGTTTACACAGATGCAGAGAAAAAAGCCTGATGGTGACTAGCAGTGATTTTGGGACAGATAAAATCTTCATCACAAAGAGAATTTTAAGGGATGACAATGCGTAAGAGTTAGACATCCAGTGAGGCTGCAGAGAGGCAGCTTTGGTTTTTTTTCTCTTTAAAAGACCCAGATTAACAAAACATACACAAATAGATGTGCATCTACCTGGCAGTTTGAAACACCCGCTGTTCTGCTCCCAGATCTTGTTAGTCCATTGTCCATACCTCATACACGCTAGGCTGCTCCTGGCACAGACAAAATTGTCTCCCCAAGTAGTGTTTGGCAGACGTTTGGTAATTAGATCAGTTTGTTGACCTGTTCAGTAAATAGCACGGATATGACTCTGCCATTTTTATTTCTTTTCTCCTCATCAGTGGTATTCTAACCAACCTTAAATTTTACCCATCTTTACACCTTTCAGGTCTACCAGTACGTGTATTATTCTCATCATCTCACAGTATAAATAAACAGGTTTCCTGGAATTATTTGTTATTAATATCTTTTTTTTCATGATAAACTCAAGGAAAATTTTAAAAACACCTAAAATTTTTCACATATTGCTAATCCAAAGTGGTAAAAGATGGAATATGCGAATCCTTGGCAAATGATGCCATGCACTTCTAGTTATTTCAGCTTGTGAAAGGAGGACTACTCCTGTTTCCAAGAATCTCCTAGCCATATTCAGAAACGTGGGTAGGATTTGTTTGGTTTGTCTATCTTGGATTTGGCGGGATTTGTTTGTTTGGTTGGTTGGTTTGGTTTTGTTTGGTTGCTGACACTGATACATACAGATTATTCATTTAGCTTTTCCAAGTGTTCATGCATTTTTAATCTTTGAAGAAAATAGTCAGCTGCAGTTGATTCTCTAAAGCTTACCTCCAATGAAAAGTCACAGAATATACTCTTTGTCTTATTATTTCTAGCCACAACCAATTATAAAGCTAAGTTATTCCCTGAATGTGAGGATCTTTGTTTTAAGATTTCTGATGCAAAAAAATTGTTTGCAGACTGTCTGTGGTTCAGATTCCATGTCTGAACGTACATAAAACACATTTTGTAACCAATATACTCAGAAGTTGGTTTACTAATTGGATTGATGACAAAGTGTCTTGCAGCCTTCTGACATTTATTAAAACTCACCAGTATTTTTCACATCTTGAAGGGATTGAGACATGCTGTAGGTTTGAACAAATTCTCAAGCATATTTTTGTTTTCATTTTGTAAACCAAGATTCTCTGATGTGTGAATGTAAGCATGTACTGTGTTTCACTACTTCATCACTATCTCTGTCTGTGGATCAGATTTTCAACTGCAAAACAGAAGTAACAATATATATCGTGAGAATACGTCTGTTAATACTTGTTAAGTTTCTTCAGTGACAGACCACAGATAATGGGATAAGACACAACGTGTACAAAAAGTGCCACAATAGTGGCCCTTTTCATTGGGTCTTGTCAAATTCTTAATGAAGGATTAAAGTCATGGTGATGGATTTTTAGAAATCTTACCACTCTTAATGTGACTAAAAGATTTAAGACGTCAAATCCTTTTATTATTTTCACATGGGTCCAAATTCCTCATGTTCAGGGCAGCAGAGTGATGGAAATTCCCTGAATGTGTACACACAGAAGACTATGTCATTGCTATCAGCTCTGAAACAAAGAAAACAGCAGTATGGGGGGCACTACAATATTAATGAGTTTAGTTGGGTTTTGTTTGTTTTTTTTTTTTTTTGGGGGGGGGGGGCTTGTGTTCCAGGTGATTCATTGGCTTTTAGTTTGGTCTTGCTTTGAATTCATAGAGGAGGCAAATATTGTTATTATCTTGAATTCTACTTTATTCTGGTTCTATTATACTGCGGACCCAAAATCAGAATTATAGTTTGTTTATTTTATTCTTTCAAGCGTTTGCCAGTAGAAAGAAGGGCTCAGGTATATTGTGACTCATTTGTATACCAGGTGTGTATGCATTAGGCATCTGGAAGATGGTTACTCTTGGGTGCATGCTTTGCATATTTGGGTCAAGGAGATTTGGAAGTTAAGTTAGAAAGAAAAGGAATAGCATGTGAAAATCAGATATGCTATGGTTTTGATATAAAGTTTATAGCATCATTCTAGTAAATTTATTTCCTATATATGCTATGCAGAATTTCAAATACAAAAATCCAAGACCAAACTATAGCCATCTGGGCCAAAATGCCTATTAAGTATGAGTATATGATGAACATGGGAGAAAATTACTTTGGGGAGTTTTTCAATTGTATATTTCCCTCATAGGAAACACAGCACATTTGTATTTCTCTCTGAGATCTGACAGATACATTTATTTATTGTGAAGGATGCTTTTAAAATTGCAAGCTAGATTGCTCAGTATTATAGGAAATGGCATTGTATAGGGCAGTCAAGCATAAAGAAAACAAATATAATGAAAAGAAAAATGCTAGACAATGTTACTTTGCACATCTCCCCTAAAGAGGACAAATAGGTTTTGGAATACTGGAAGACTTTCCAAGGCCAGCTAAACAGTGTAAACTTGACAGTACAATTCCTTTACTTTTCATGGCCTTAAAACTGGGTGGTTTGTTCCTCTGTAAGTCTACTGTGTTCTTATTTACCTGTACTGATCAAAAACTTTTTCAATTTTAGTGCTAGAATCCTGTAGCTATGACTTCTAATTGACTCAATACTACCTGTATTAAAGCTGACTTGGTTGCTATGTTTCATCTAAACACGCTTTATCACATTTTTTGATTGCCTGTGTGACGGAAACTCCAGGAGCTTAATGCTGCAGTGCTGCTATGGACTGATCCTATGAAGCACTACGAAAGGTGCTCAGCATCCACAACCAGTGGGCTGAATGACAGAAAGAAGGAGACAGAAGAACTTTCCTATACTGATTTAGATGAAGATGTCTGGAAACTCATATTGGGCAACTCTTGCTATGCTCCTGGAACTGCAATACATAGAGATTTCCGAATGCATTAGATACACTGCTGATATACATATGACAATTTTTTCAAAGGTTCAGTCTGGCAGTACTCTGTACGCTAAACTGTATCCCATCTTCCATTTACATCAAGTTCAATGCTACCTTTTTAATCTTCAAAGCTCTGTTAGTATGGCCTTAGGCCATTTCAGTGATTGGCTTCCACAGCGTGATGTGACTTCCCCAGTCAGAGGCTTAGGAAATAAGGAATTTTAAAGTGCAAGTATGAGTCTCAGCAGAGTAGAAATTGAATGCAGAATTCTCTCTGTATACCTAGAACTTATTTATAGAAGAAATGAAAATGATCTCTATCATCTCAAGAATGAAATGCTAAGACCCAAATATTTACTGTTTCCTTTTCAACATCTATATCTTATTTAGGCAAGAATTATCAAGAACATTAGAGCTGTAGGAAATGTTTTGTTTGCTTAATTTCTGAAAGCTAGCTAAGACTTTGTTTGTTTTAAATTTGCATCACTTTCCACATATATAGGCACAGAAGAGCTTCACAAAGGGATGGAAATTATGGAATTCAGAACTCTAACAGTAACTGACAAAGTTGAGAAGGATTTCTAGGACTGCTTAACTCTACATATCTAGCCCTGACAGAAAAATAAAAAAAAAAAAAAATACTATTTAAGCACGATTTGGTTAGAAAAGTAAAAATGGAATATATCATATCACAGAATCAGAACAGTTAAGGTTGGAAAGGACTATAATATCATCTAGTTCCACCCCCCCTGCCATGGGCAGGGACATCTTGCACTAGACCATGTTACCCAAGGCTCTGTCCAGCCTGGCCTTGAACACCGTCAGCAATGGAGCATTCACAACTTCCTTGGGCAACCCATTCCAGTGCCTCACCACCCTTACAGTAACGAACTTCTCCCTTATATCTAAAGTGAACTTCCTCTATTTAAGTTTAAACCCATTAGCCCTTGCCCTATCACTACGGTCCCTGCTGAAGAGTTCCCCTGTAACATCCCTGTAGACCCCCTTCAGGTACTGGAAGGTTGCTATGAGGTCTCCATGCAGCCTTCTCTTCTATAGGCTGAACAGCCCCAATTTTCTTAGCCTGTCTTTGTATGGGAGAAGCCTCAGACATCTCATCATGCTCATGGCCCTCCTCTGTACTTGCTTCAACAGCTCCATGTGCTTCTTATGTTGGGAACACCAGAATTGTACACAGTACTCCAAGTGAAGCCTCGTGAAAGGAGAGTAGAAGGGCAGGATCACCTCCTTCAAACTGCAGGTCACACTTCTTTTGATGCAGCCCAGGTTGGCTTTCTGGGCTGCAAGCTCATACTGCCCATGTTTTTTCAGAAAACAGGTAGTATAAACATAATTTTAACATTCCTGAAAGAGGCTATAGTAGAGCGTGTGGTATACTTCAAATATTTACAGGAGTTCTAAGTTATACTGGGAGAAATAATATGTTGCAACCAATGCAAGGATATTCCTCATAAAAACGTAGCAAAAGGTGCATGCCACAGAATTTACGTATGATACGATTGCCTAAAAAATGGTCCCTGATTTTTTGTAAGTCAGTGGAAGAAGTGAAGAGTGGACTCAGTCATTGAAAACCACTATTTTTAGATGCCCCTACAGCAGAGGTTGCACAGATAGGTACTAGTGTATTACTTATTCCACCAGGTCAGGGGATACCTAAACCTTCAATTGAGCCACTAGGTTCTAATAAGACCTTGCAAAGCATCTGAAATTTGGCTGATTAGTTATCAAGTCTACAAGTAACAGCTGACAGTACTAATACCTCCACAATTTAAGAGATAACAGACAGACTTCAACAGACCGTCAGTTAAAGCATCAAGGACACAGGGTAATTCTGGAGGTGGTGTATTACATCAAATGGGTCCTTTTACAGCTCAGTGTTGGTGAGTTTGGGATAGCCAAATTTAGATCATGGAAAACGTCGTAACTGCTTTTCCCAACAATATGTCTCTGAGGGCATGATGGTGATCATTTGCAGTCAAACAGACAGCATTATTCATGGTGTTTCTGTGGCACAAAAAGGAACAGCTAACAAAAAATATTTCCTCAGAAAATACAAAGAGAAAATTATTTCAAGATAACAAATGAATATTGTGGTGTTATGCTATGGTCTTTTTTACCACTAATAAGTAATGTGTCTAAAGAAATTAAAGATAATTGAAGGTAAAATGTTTCTCCTGTAAATTCTTTCATTCATCTGAGGGTATGAGGTATGTCACTCAGATACTGGTTCACTCATAAAGCCTGCAAGTTTATAGCCTGCTTATGTAATTTGTAATCATTTGTCTAATATGTTTGGGTATTACTAAACATAACTCATTGAAAGAGTTATTTTTACTTGAATAAATGTCTGTTCGTTTTGTAAACTGTGTTTTTCTAAACTCTGACTTGGGCTGATGAATGCTAGGACAGATATTCCTGAAACCAGCACTACAGCTGTGACTTCAATGAACAAGGTAATTTTTTTTTTTTTTCCATCACTATAAGTTTGTCTGATCAAAAAAAGCAATGAATCAGATCAAACAGGCTGGTATTAATGTCATTTAACTGGTATTGAAGGAGACTAGGGAAGGTGAGAATTGGGTGTGGTTAACTTTTTAGAAAAGTATGTAACAACAAAGTAGGTGAAATCTGTTCACAAAACATTCTTTAGCCTACATGTATTAAACTAGTATGAGTTCCTGGGTAAATTCAGCATTTATTTTTTCAGTGCTCCATAGGCTGTCTGGTACAGAAGGTTAAGAAAACAGAGTGACTGTCCTGGGTCAAGCTAAACATAATACAAAAGGAAAAGGCTCACCCTTCCACCTCCCCCCAGCAAAGGTTACTGCTTTTAGACGGTTCTACATTTTATTCATACCCATGGAAAATTGTGAATACATACTTAGGGCTGAGAAATCTTCCTTTGCTGTGACCCACATTATCCACAGAAATATAGAAATAAGGAAAAGATTTTTAAAAAGTAAAATACAAGAGTCCAGAAGATCCTGATGCATGCATTTAGTAGATCTTGTTACCAAAGAAAGACAAACTGCGCTAATTCTAGAGGGACATTTGGAGCAATGTCTGGGTTGAATATTTAGGAATATTAATATACTGATATCAACTCCTTATCTGGAAATCTGACAAAATCTGACAAAATGGTGTGGTACTCAATAAAATTTTGCTCTCCTATAAACAGTGAATTCACTGGCTTAAGAAAGAACTATCAAAGGCAAAAAAAAATAAAAAAAAAATAACTGAATATAGGAAAATGCACAGGATAATATTCAATAGCTAATTCTATTTTCACCAAAAGTATTCATAACTAGTAAAATTCCTCATCACTTATTTATTGGTAAAATTACTCATGCCACCTGTCTGTTTTCTGCCTCCTCCTCCTAATTTGTGTTTGCATTTTGTTAACTCTTATATTTCTTTTTAACCTTTTCATATTAACAAGATCTCACTGAGCTCCAACTTCCTCATTAATGTGTTTCCTGGTCATGGCTTTTCTTTCCAAGGGACAACTGCTAAAAGCAGTTATTTTCAGTTATTGCTGTTTTACAATAAATGACTTTCATAAAAGTTGGTTGTATGCAGTGAGACATTTCATTTACTTAAAATTTAAAATAAATTTACATGGGATATTCCAGGTCAGTCTGAACAACATCAGTGCTGTTACTGAAGCTTTAATTTTTTTTTAATAGTTTGTTATTAAAACAAATAAAACCAAACCAAAACAATCAAAAAACCAAACCAAAGCCACTTACATATCAAATTATACCAAATATATATTCATGATTCATAACACAGAAAGCTCAGGGTTGTCAGCATGTCACACTACATGGTATTTTTCCAGTTCTTTTAAAGTAAATAATGAATATTCACCTCAGGATGAGATTAGCTGCCTGTATCTCTTTGCATCAATACTTGCATGGTGAATAAGCAAAAGTCTATCTGTCAGGGCAAGGAAAGTGATTTAATCCCCTTATTCCACTCTTTGGGGGCCTTATTTGGTGTGCCTTATCAAGTTTGGAACCTCCTAAAGAAAAAGATGTATTCAACAAACTGGGGGGAGTCTAATGGAGGGCCACATAGGTAACTAAGGGGCTAGTACACAGGATGTGTGGAGAGGTTGAAGGAAAATTTTTTATTTGGCTTAGAAAAGAAAACACTTGAGGAGAGCAGCATTACAGTTATCTACTGTCTAAATGAGAGGTTATGGAGAAGGAAGGCTCAAGTTCAAGCATAACAAATGGGTGCAATTCAAAGTTTCAAGAGCAGAAATTCTAACTGGCTATGAAGAAATAAAACTTTTGCAATTAGAGCAGCTAAACGGTGTAGCAGGTTGCCAAGAGATTGCAGTGTCTTCAAACTTTGCAGCAAGCTTATCTAACTTTGAAGTTACCACTACTTTGGACAGGAGACTGGACTAGATAACTTATGAATTTTCCTTCAAATACAAATAGTGCTGTATTTCTGTAAGTCAACTTATTTTTTGATTTAGGGTCTGGATGTGCAAATCCTTGTGATACAGGAGTTCCTAAACAAAGCACTGGTGCTGACCTATACTGTGAAAGGAAAGGATTCCAGGTATAATGGTTTTCATCACTAATTTATCCAATAGTAAAAGCAGATTAGATCAGATGTTGTTTCTAAAAATAACCAAACTCCTTGACACTAATTTCTATTTCATTTGGAGCCTGTGAGGGTACTTTGATTGCTTTTATAAATCAAGCCCCTCATTGGCTATCCACTACCTACATAAAGAAGTTACAATGGTGCTTTAAAGATGTTTCATGCCACAGTGTGCTTGGATAAGAGCAGGGCCAATGCTCATTCATTCCCAAATTCTTTTGTTTCCATTAGGATGTTCATTTTCCCTGACTGAAAGTTCTATTTGTCATACTGTACTGACAAACCTGCAATTGTGGTGTCTTTTTCCCACCACAGAAGAAACATGCCAATGTCACATGCTCCCCATATGTTTAGAATTTTTAGCTATTCATGGTTGTCACGTCTGGCTAACACAGAAGGTCAGATCTCAATTTAAACTGAGCAAATTCAGTATCTGAAGGGGGCCTATAGGGATGCTGGGGAAGGACTCTTAGCGACTGTAGTGAGAAGACAAGGGTTAATGGGTTCAAACTTAAACAGGATAAGTTTAGATTGGATATGAGGAAGAAATTCTTTACTGTGAGGGTGGTGAGGCACTGGAATGGGTTGCCCAGGGAAG
>JANRGW010023499.1:3769-16082 GCA_024733675.1 Psilopsiagon aymara
TCAGATACTGGAGGGCTGCTCTGAGGTCTTCATGCAGCCTTCTCCTGTCCAAGCTGAACAGCCTCAACTTTCTCAGCCTGTCTTCATACAGCAGGTGCTCTAGTCCCCTTATCATCCTTGTGGCCCTCTTCTGGATTTGCTCCAACAGCTCTATGTCATTCGTGAGGTTTCACAAGAGCAGAGTAGAGGAGCAGGAACATTGTTTCATTATTCAGAATTTTGGATTTTTAGTTGGGGATACTTTACAAATACAAGCAAATGAGATGAGGGGGAAGAGAAGGGCTCAAGGGAAAACCCACAGCAGAACCACACATACTTTTCCTACTTGTTTGTTTGGTTTGTGCCACAAGACATATGAACTGAATGCCTTGCGTAGAGAACCATCACAAGCCAAGGCATTCTTCTGTATAATAGTCCATGAGCACAGCACTGCTACCAAAGCCAGCCTCATCTCTGAAGCATCATAACAGCTTTTCTGAAACACAGATCCTGAGCTGCCTATATGGCATTCCCAAAACTGAAAACAACTGATAAGCACAGTCCAGAGACACAAAACACATCGCATGGAGGCAGTTTACTATCAGGACTGTTTCATTGCCAGTTCTGCTGGAGCTGGACCAGCTCCAGCCACCGTGTGTCTGCAGGGTGCTCTCCACAGCCTTAAGATCCCATCAGGCTCAGAACTTACATCCAGCCTTGCAAACCCATACCATTCATTCATATCTAATGCTGTACTTCAGTTATCTCATTCTTCAGCAGAGAGCTAAACTATCCAAAGGAACTGAAATTTTGGCTTTTTCCATTATTCTACATAACAGTCAGTTGTCTGTACTTCTGGCAACAACTGATCTTTCTTTCCTCAGAACATCAGCAAAGACAAATAGCATGGCAACCTGCTGCGTCTTTTACAAACCGAAAAGTAAACTAATGCATGGTTAATGTTTTAAGATAACAGCCAGCAGGTTTATACTATTCTAAATAGTTTGACTAAAGCTACAATTAAGACTGTAATTGATGACAACCCTGATCCATATCAGCCACACCCATTACAACCTTTTTTTAATTCTCAATGAGAATATTTTACAGATTTATTAGTACAATTACAAGCCTTCTATGATGGCTACATCTGTTCCTGGAAGTTGAACTTCATTCTGCATAAAATCTGTCATTTGCTTTACAACACCTTCCCCTTGTTTGTTGGGGTATTTCCTCCACCAACAAACAGTAGACAGCTTGTTACTAAATCTCAGCCTGAAACTCAGTTTCATTGTGCACTTTCTGTCTTCTGTAGTAACAAGCATCTATTAATTCCCTCAGATAATAAAATCAATCATAAGACATGAGGAAAACAAATTTGCCTCTACAGTTTTAGTTAACTTCTATCTCAAACAAGGTCAGTTTTAAAAGTAAACAGCATACTGTGAATGTTAGCAGTACCCTATCTAATAACACTGACTGTCCACGAAAAAGGCCACCATCTCTGTCAGGGCATTAGCGAGTGACTATCACCTTTCACCACTCTGGGAACAGGAGCAACAAAGATGCCTGACAAAATTCCTACACTGCATCAGTGTTTTGCAGACAGAATTATGACTTAAAGCTACTTAAGTTAAATTGCCTACACTACCATCACTTAAAATCCGTGAATGCCCTCTCTTAAATAGGAGGCACACATTTACAGCCAAAAAATCCTTTATGCACATTCAGTATTTGCTAACTCTAACATCTGGCACCTTCAGGTACAGCTGACATGTCACTGACAGTCTCTATCTTAGCACCAAACCAAACTCTGATGGTGAGGGAAAGCCACACATTTGTGTTTGAAATATCAGGGTAGGTTAGCACAGCAGATAGATTACTTAAACTAGAAATGTTCTTCATCTTTCACTCCGATCAAAAATAATTATGCCATAGCAATATGAATGTTTACTTCAGACCCTATCCCTCCACCTCATCGCCACAAAATCTTATTCAACTTAGTGAATGCCAAGCCAGGATCAGATAACATTTCAGACTTTACTAAAACAACTTTAAAGACAGCTCTGGCTCCTTCATTAAATCAGTGTTCTTTAAAACTTACTAATGCCATGTCGAAGACAAAGGAAAGCAGGACTACGTGACAGAGGTACAAAGGATTGAATCCTGTCTCTGGTTTTCTGAAACAGCACTCTCCCATAAAGCTGGGTCACTCAAATTCAAGATATTGTTTTCCTAGCACAAGCAAGGCCTACACATTATATTCATGTAGTAATTTTAAGAAGTGCAAGACTGTAAAATCTCACATCACTTCAGATTGTAATCAGTAGTTTTTAAACGTTACTGCTTTTTACTTTTTTTTTCCTCCCCCCACCCCCCCCCACAGTCTTCAACTTTCACCTTCATTTTCCTGAGTTATTTAAAACTATTTTCTTACAATTAATTCCCCAAAGACAGGCAAACAAAATGGTAAACACCGTTATTTCAGAGAAAAAGAATACTTATAACTACGGCTTCTTTGGACAACAATGATTCTGCACAATCTATGAATAACTTTTCAAATAACTTTGGCAATTTATTTAATTCTTAAAACAAAAGCAAGGCACACAAACATGATGTATCACATTTTCAGCCTCTGTGCGAGGCACAGCGCATGAGATCACCAGGCTTCTCTCTTTATACTTCTTCCGTACTCAGAATATTAACTATAACAAGCCAGACCAATTCCATGTTGCCCAACATTCATTCTCTAACATATACATTATACTGAAAGAAGCAGATGCCTAGGAAAGCACAAAAAAAGAATAAGGTAAGCATTAGCTGTACTTCCCTACAACACACCTTTCAGTGACCAACAGTTTGCAGCCTTGTAACTCCTGAGTCAGAAACAGCGCTTCAACCACACTGACATAATCATAAATCACATCTAAAACAATCATTAAGAAAATGTTCCAAAGCAAAACGCATCTCCTCTGATATGAATTGCAGCTGTGTCTGTATCTTCTAAGTTTCTCAGTCAGTTCCAGAACATAATCTTCAAATATCTAGATGCTGAAATCATACTTTAAAACTTATTTTCCCCTTTGTTTCCTTCAATTAAATCCCTGAATAAAATTTATACAAACCTGAACATCATCTGCCTTCTATAGAAAACACCATTCCTCAGTATAAATGCCATCCAGTCTCACTGAAATACTGTACCAAAAACCCAGGAGACAGCATTACACCTATTGATCAGAAGCCAGGCCAGACTGATCAAAAGATACGAGTTGCCTTACTTATACTTTGGTGTGGAGAAAGTACACGGTCCCTTGCAGGAGGTCTTTTGGGATACCTAAATAAACCAGCCTCTCCTTGTGTTGTAAAGTCCATTAATTTTGTTGAGGTCCCATTTCCCTCCAATTTACACACACCTGAAGGATTGGAGTGTCAAAAAGATTCTGTTTTGTCCTCTGGTTTTGTACACTATTTAGAAATCATACTCAAATAAAATTTGTGCTGGGATTTTATTTGAAGTTCCCTATTATAAACAAAACACAACTGCAGTTGATCCTTTTTAGGGCAGTAGAAGCAAACTTTTCTCAGAAGAAAAACTAATAATTTCCCAATAATTCATAATTGTCTTAACAGTAATTTATAGTCAGGTGCATAAAGTACAATTGGATAGAATAAATGTAGTACATGCTGAAAGAATCCACTGCCAGGCTTAGTGGTAAGAGAAATATAAATATTGCTGCAGATTTTCCATGCAAATATGTGCCAGTCACTTGATTTCTCTACCTCAGTTCTGCATCTTAACAATAGCATTTTACTGTCTGATCCGAATTTTGCAAGAGTAAAGACTCCCATCAGTGTTCGGATACTGCAGTAAATAACATGATACATTTCTCAGAGCAGAAATGGGTAGAAGACCCATTGCTAACAAGGTTTTTAGAGGGAAGTTTTGGTACATCTGAGCTTCCTAAGCTTTAGTTTTTACAGAAGTTTATTTTTAAAAAATTCCAAGTCCAGAACTGTGCTTTTTTCAGCTATAAAGTCTCAAAGATATTAAAACTACATAGAACTTCAAGAAATGACAAAAACAGATCAAATGCTCCCAAAACTGACACTCAAAATGAACATGATTTGAAGCAGTTAAAACAAACATGAGTAAAAACTGTCAGAATAGTCTACTGAACTAAGGCTTTTAACCATTCTAGTTGGTATTTACTCTTACTTCATTCATGGACACAATTTAACTTCCTCAGTTGAGCATCACTAAAATTAAATACTGAAGTTCTCAGTAACTGAAGTGACAAAGAACGGCTACAGAAAGTCTTCATTCACAAGCTAAAATTACAATCACTTTCTAGCATGATAAAAACAAACAAACAAAAAAAAAATCCCCAAAAAACCCAACACCTCCTCTCCCCTCCAAAAAAAAAGTTAAAAAAAAAAAAATCCATTGTATCAATGTAGGCACCACAGAATGGACAAAAAATTCAACTCTCCCCTCAGCCTCCTCTTCCCCTCTCCCACTGAAAGTCTTGGGTTTCTGCCAAGGCTAAATAAATAACTTTTCCCCTCTCTATATAAATACAAATACTAAAATTCCAAAGCACTGTAAAAACACGAATGTAACTACTTCATCTCTACAATAAAGTTTAAATAGTGCTGAAAGACTGAAAGAGATTGCAAATTTTTCTTTCTTTTTGCAGTCACTCACTAAGAAATTCCAATTACATACCATTCCACATCACTGAAGTTAAAAGTAATTAAATTTGTTCTTTTTGTCTGTCAAATAAAATGAACAAATGCATCTGTTGGCCCATTCTACAAAAAAAAAAAAAAAAAAAAAAAAAAAAAAAAAAAAAAAAAAAAAAAAAAAACAAAAAACCCGCTTTAATATTAACCACTCTGCATTTCACTAGCATGCTCAGAACTGCATAGAAGAATATGTCCAACCAGGGTCCATTCAGACAAGACTGAAAATAACCTCTGACAGGCAGTGCCACCATAGAAAGGAACTACAATTTCCTGTTAAACCATTACCTTTAAAGCTCTTAAGCAATTTCTTGAGTTTAACTGCATCCTCATTTCCAGTATTCCTATAAAGTCCTTATGAGAGCACTTGCAGAAGGTGCTCTATAAAAGTCCTACTAGCTGATCCATGGCAAAGCAAGCAGCAGTGACCAAGCTGACATGAGGCCATCGCAATCTGTTCCTTCAGAAGACCTCATTCATCTCACCACGCATGAGGCAACCTGGCCAAGACAGACATCACTCAACCAACTAAGCTAAGCAGAACAAAGACAAAAGGATTCAAGATGCGGTGAGACGCTGCTGAAAACAGTAAGACAAGCTGGGCAAAAACAATGCAGATGTTCAGACATCTTACACAAACCCTAACAAATCCCTAGAATTGAAACTACCTTTCACCCAGAAATATTACAACAGAGCAGGAAGGCGAGCGCATTACAGATATGTGAAACCAATGATGATTACTCTGTAAACAATATGCATCACAGGCATGTCATTAATGATGCCAGAACCTATTTGCATAGCTCTGCTGAAAAGCCACAGTAGCATTTCAGAACAAAGATGACCAAGCTGGCTGAGAGTGTTGATCTGCTGGAGGATAGCAAAACTCTGCAGAGGGATCTGGATAGGCTGTGGCCAACGGTGTGAGGTTTAGCAAGGCAAAGTGCCGGATCCTGCATTTTGGCCGCAGCAATCCCATGCAATGCTACAGGCTTGGGAAAGAGTGGCTAGAAAGTTATTCAGTGGAAAAGGACCTGGGGGTGCCAGCCTGTTGACAGCCACAGAACATGAGCCAGCTTGTGCCCAGGTGGCAAAGAAGGCCAACAGCATCCTGGCCTGTATTAGAAATAGTGTGCTCAGAAGGACCAGGTCAGTGATCACCCCCCTGCACTCAGCACTTGTGAGGCTGCACCTCAAATACTGTGTTCAGATTTGCGCCCCTCACTATAGACACTGAGGAGCTGGAGCAGATCCAGAAAAGGGCAAGAAAGCTGGTGAAGGGTCTGGACAGCCGAGGAAACTGGGGTTATTTAATCTGGAGAAGAGAAGGTTCAGGAGGGACCTTATCACTCCCTACAAATACCTGACAGGAGCTTATAAGGAGGTGGAGGCCCTTCTCTTCTCCCAAATAACAATAAATCGGACAAGAGGCAACAGCCTCAAGCTGTGCCAGGGAAGGTTTAGACTGGATATTAGGAGAAATTTCCTCACCAAGACAACGATCAGGCATTGGAACAGGCTGCGCAGGGAAGTGCTGGAATCACCATCCCTGGAAGTGTTCAAAAAACTGTTTAAATGAGGCCATCAGTGACATGGATTAGTGGTGGATTTGGTGGTCCTGGAGTAATGGTTGGACGTGATCTTCAAGGTCCTTTCCAACCTAACTGGTTCTATGATTCTGTGAAATATACAGTGTTATATTTATCAGCTAGAGGAACAGATTTTACATGTTGGAGAACTACTTTGATTCTTCTGAATATTTATATAATAATGCACACTGTCACGGCTGAGATGAGGTGAAGCACTTAAAAGGACAGCTCTTCCCAGGGAGGAATGAGAAAGAATTACCAGGAAAGTACAGTCTACAAAAACTACGGAATGCACTATGTTGGCTTCAAATTGCCCAGCTGAACTCAGATTTTGGTGATTAATTTTCAGAAAGAGAAACTGAAAAGGATCTTTTTGTTGGCCTTTATATAGAAGAGGTATTCCACTCTTTTTTTATCCTGTCAGCATTGCCATTTCTCACCGAGAACATACACCAAAGGCATCTTTAGTGAAAGGTTCATGTTTTTCATAAACATTTATAAACAACTGAAAAAGCGGGTGGCTACAGCTCCTTCCCACACACTTTCTACTCAGCCTCCCTGCTAGCTCACAGTTAATGCCCTTCTACCTAAAACAATATGGAGAAAAGCAGTAGGACAACTTGGGCCAGAAAGTACCATACTCATGACAAGCTGAACCAAAACCTTGGAATTCATCTTCCATTGCAGCCAGAAGTTAACTCACAATCTGTAGTCTCCATAATTATGTGGGGTCAAGAATCGCCTCTGCAACTATTTTCCCTCCTTTTGGCAAACCTGGCCTAAACAGAAAAAGGATGGTCTTAGGAAGACATGTAACTGGATGGTTTTGGAAATGTTGGCTAACTAAGGGATTAAAGCTAAAGAATAATGAGTTTAAATAGTGAAAGTATTTCATTACATGAAAATGGGAATCATAGACAAAACATTTCTTAAATCCTAATAACATCAAACTGTACACCGATGTACACTGATATGTACAGTCATGTGTAATTCATGCATATTATTAAATATCCAAAGAGTTGTAAGTACAAAATTATCACTAACTGCCATAGTTAATAAAATGTGTGAAAAATCATTGCAAGTCACATCAGTTTGACAGTTCTACTATATTACTAAAATACTTGCTTAATTTCCTACTACTGCAAATAGTGAGCTTGAATCTTTCCTTTCTTCCCACTCCTGTGGAGCCTCAAACCACTACACATTGTGAACTAGACTAAGTGCAAGTAGTGCCTTCATTCCTCACTGTGGGAAAGGGAGAAAAATCATGCAAACAGCCCCCCTGTATTTTTAAGCACCTCCTTATAAAATCATTAGTGATTTCATGACAGCATAGACTAGAACCTGTGTTTATTGAAGCTTAGAAAACTTCAGAAATAATAAGTAGGGAGTAAAAGGTTCTTTCAATTCTCTACTTACATTGTAGATTATTTACAATCAGAGAGTCACAGAATGGTTGAGGTTGGAAGGGATTATCTAGTCCAACCTCCCTGCTCAAGCAGGATCACCTAGACCACATGACTCAGGCTTGTGTCCAGACAGTTCTTGAGCATCTCCAGGGAAGGAGACTCCACAACCTCTCTGGGTGGAACCTACGTGAATGCTCAGTCACCCTCACAGTAAAGTTCTTTCTCATGTTTGGATGGAACTGCCTGTGCTTTAGTTTATGCCCATAGCCTCTTGTTGTATCACCTGGCACCACTGAGAAGAGTCTGGCCCCATCCTCTTGACACTCCCTTCAGATACTAAAGCACATTGAGCAGATCCACTCTGAGCCTTCTCTTCTCTAGGCTGAACAGGCCTAGCTCCCTCACCCTTTCTTCATGAGAGGTACTCCAGACCCTTAATCATTCTCTCAGTCCTTTGCTGGACCCTCTTCAGCAGTTTCTTGTCTTTCTTGAACTGGGGAGCCCACAACTGGTCACAGTACTCCAGATGCTGCTTCACCACAGCAGAGCAGAGCAGAGAAGTGAGGGGGGATAACATTCCCTTGACATGCTGGCCACACTCCTCCCAATGCAGCCCAGGATATCATTGGCCTCCTCAGCCAGAAGGGTACATTGCTGGCTCCTGAACAACTTGCTGTCCTCTAAGAACCCCAAGTCCTTCTCCATGGACCTATTCTGCAGCAGGTCAGTCCCCAGCCTTTACTTTCCAGGAACTGAGGTGAGGCTGACCAGGGTCCTCCTTCTTGCCCTTCTGAAGACCGGAGGGATGTTTCTTTCCAGTCTTCAGGCACCTCTCCCGATTGCCATGACCTTCCACAATGATCACAAGTGGCCTAGCAATGATGTCCACCACCTCCCTCAGCAATTGTAGATGCATCCCATCAGGGCCTATAAACTTGCGGATGCCAAGCTCATCTAACTGATATCTAACAAAATCCTCCTTAAACAAGGAAAAGACCTCCTTTCTCCAGACTTTCTTCCCAGTTTCTTGGGTCAAGGATTCCTGAGGGGTGGCCCTGACACTGAAGACAATGCTTGACATCAAGTTAGAATGACTATATTAACTCCGTACTTACAGATTTTATTCTTGAGATAACACCTAAACGACACTTTAGAACTGCTTTAGTAGCGAGTCCTTCATCAAACCTAGCCTAATCACCGCTACATTACTAATTAGCCTGTCATGACAGATTAGCAAATGGTCTTTTAGTTCTTACAGCACATTTCACCATTGCTTTGTCTGCATCAAGCTTACAGACAAACCTGCATTTCTCAGGAACAATTCTCTCAGAATTTTATGATTAAGGTTGTGAAATCTGGCAGAAACAGACTTCACATCAAACTAATAAGAAAATGATCAATTCTAACCCCTTTAAGGAAGGCTTAGTCTCTTAATTATAATCTCAGTTGTCCAGTGTCTTCAAGATTTTTTGTTTTGTTAGATTCCAATATTATGTTCCATACTTGGACACACTGTCACAGGTTCTCAGACTTGATTATGAAAACCCACATGAACTTAAGTCACAAATGATTAACATCCTTTCCTGATGAAATATTCTTAAATGTGATAAAAAGAGGGTTCACAAAACAAAACACAGTATTTGGGCTTCATCCAGAGATCTGGATTCTTTGAAGATGACAATGGCTGATCTCAAATTTCTGGGCAGCTTAAAACATTCTTTAATATTATTAGTTTAACAGTAGTCTTAAACAGCATTATTTTGCCAACCACACCCTAAGAAGAGATGCACCCTCAAAATCTCTGTACAAAGTTGACACTAAATGGGTGACACTATAATGATCATGTTCCACAGCAGAAGCACACCAACAGGACTAGCCAACTGCTGATGACAGTCCAGACAATAAGGAAAATTTTCTCCTTCTGAACTTTGAGATACTTATGCTCCTCAAAACAATGGAAAACAATTTAGTTCCAGATGTGTTCTCTGCAATCCGTCATTTTAAAGGGTTCCAAAATAATTTCCAACTATTACAGAGTACTGATTAGCTGTCACATAGACAAGAATGTCCAGATATCACAGCAATAATATCAACTACACCAGTGTCCAAATCCACATGAAGTTAAGAATAGCTTTTGACTGCCTTCCTGCTTCAGGAATCCACCTTTCAGAAGAAAACTTTCTTGCTAGGAAAGAACAAGAGCAGAGCACCCAACTTTCACTCTGAGAAAAGAACTGAAAAATAACACTATTCCTTGGCAACTTTTGGAAGTTTCCCGAGAACATGAGACCTTACTCAGAGCTGACGTTATCTTATGAAGATTGCCAAGAAGTTCATCCAGATAATAGCACATTCCCAAGGGGCCTTGGGGAAGAAGGGCCCAGGGACACTTTCCAGGAGACTTCATCATTCCCATCTCCCTGGCACAAGTCCAGGTAGGTGATGAATAAAGGCAGCAGGCTCCTGAAAGTAGGCTGCCACCAACTGAACAGCCTGCTGCTCCTTCCGTCTCCCTCAGGACACCATGAGGGAGGCCATCAGAAAGAAGATGTGTTTACTGCTGAAAATTAGGCCACTGCCCACTGCTTTTCCAAGACCAATTTGAGACTGAGTGGTTATTTCCCTGTGTTCATACAGGATACAGAATAATGATTCTGAAAAATATCCACTGGTCATTGTACTAGGCAAGCACAGCAAGTAAGGTGTTGGCATCCTCTGCACCCAGAAAACAGTAAATAAACCACTGGAGTAGCAATTGGGTGCTACTCCTTGCATTAGGAAATTTAAAGTGCTGACGAGTGCATCTACCAGACTCAGCTCTAGAGAAACCCATTCAAGCAGTTTGATTTTCACTGCAAGACTGCCTTAGGAAGAAGTGAAGGTTTACCAGAACCTCAGCTATCACTTTTTAATCTTATTAGTTCAAATCATTCTCACATATAATATTACCAATGTTTCAATCTTCTAATGGACCATGGAAAATTGGCAAGCAGTGAAACCTCTTCCTCATTTTCAACTGCAAATTACACTAGAAGACAGCAAAACAATTACGAAAAAAATATGTCACCATCAACTTTGCCACCAAGAAAATTATAAATAAAAGGGCAGTATTCAGTAGAAAAGTGCTCTTAACTGTACAAAATGAGAAGTATGTTTTATTAAGATACAACAAAGAATTTCTGATAAAATACATATAGAATTTGTGCCACAGCCTCTCATTTATGTACTAACCCCGTCCCTTAAAAAGAAGACACACACTTTCCAATTAGTTTTGAGTAGGGCTTTTTGCTGTTTTGTTTTTTTTTTTAAGATCCGCAAGAATTGAACTGGAGCCCAGACTTCTAAAGTTGAAACACCATTAAGAATGAAACAATGTATTCGTAGTTGAAAGTTAGGACAAGTAAAAGGCTACTAAATAAATTGTGCCAAGGAACATACCTAGAGTTACACACTGCTCCAAAAAAGTAATCTAAGGCGGGTGCAGAGGGTACTTAGCTACATAGGCGAAAAAGTCCATTACACTGCTCACCACACGAAGTTTTTATCACTCAGAGTAAAACAAATGCCAGCAGCAGGTTGGAGACAAATCTTATTACACGATCATAAATCAGACATGCAAAATCAATTTTTAAATGCCTCGCTGTTATTTTACCTTTGGACACATCAACATTAAGCACAATTTTTGTCGAGTAAAACCCAGGCATTTCCTCTCCATCTACTTTGGCCTTGGAACAAGAAGGTGGGGATGAAATCTGCCCACAATGTCAAGTTTCAAGAAAGCTCCCACAGGAATTCACTTTAAAGCGCCGAATACAAGACGCGTTGACAATGTTCTCGTGCCTGTCCGAGAAGAATTGTACAAGGTGCATTTTACTTTCCATCTCCCAGCAACACCTCAGCACAAGCATTTCTCGGTACTTGTTTTGTTGCGCTGTAATGTTACTTCTGCTCGGCAGGCCAGCTTGTCTCCCGCAAGCCCCCCCGTTCTCGCCCCGTTGGCTCGCCGACCCACGCCGCCAGGCAGGGCCCGCGGCAGCCCCCGTCCTGTCACCGACCAGGCCGCAACCACTACTGTCCCTTGCCAGGAGGCTCCCGGCTGCTGCTGCCTCTCTCTCCCCGCCACAAGTGAGGCCAGGCGGGCATCGGAGAGCCCCGAGGCGAGCGCTACGGCAGCCCGCGGGGGGCTAGAGGCAGGAGCAGGGTCGGAGAGAGGGCCGGCCGCGGGGTTACCTCACGGGGATGCCGGGGCAGAGGGCCAGGCCAGACTGGGCGCCACGGAAGCCACTCACCCACATCCTGGTCGAAGGGGTTGGTGGCGAAGAGCGGCATCGCGGGCGAGGGGGAGCAGCGCTGCCACCCCTCCCGGCAGCGCGGCGGCGGAGAGAGAAGCCCTCGGCAGCGACAGCGACTCCACCTCCCGCCCGAGGTACCTCCGCCACTGCCTCCTCCTCCCGGGGCCGGGCAGCCAGCCCCCCGCGCGCAGCATGCTGGGAAGCCGGAGTGGCCCCGCTGCCGACGCCGATTGGGCCCCGCTGCCCGGCGCCGGCTCCAGTCTCCCGCTTGCCCGGCGGCGGCGGCGGCGGCGGCCTGGCGCGGCGC
>JANRGW010023501.1:0-10860 GCA_024733675.1 Psilopsiagon aymara
ACCTTAGTTACTAAACTGTTCTTATCTCAACCTGTGGGAGTTGCATTCTTTCAATTCTCCTTCCCATCCCTTCAGGAGCAGAGGGAAGAAAAAGGGGGAAGCGAGTGAACAAACTGCATGGCTGATTTATGGTTTAAACCACGACAGAGAGGACAGAGGATTCCTCCCCACAGCTTCAGCCAATTGCTCTAACATACCAAATATTTCATTAAAAGGGCAAGTCAATCATCTTCACTCATACACGTATGAATGACACACAGATGGACATTCACATATGTGCAGAATACTGTATGAAACCAGACAAACTCATTCAATATATTCATAAAATCTTATGGCCAGAAGGGGCCATAATTCTCAACAGATTTGATCTTTTAATGCCAAAGTCCTTCTAGTTTCACCAAGAGGTTTGTATTCTCAACCTTCCAGCTTTTCTATTAGAAAGATATGGAATGGGGGGAGAAACCAACTTCAAAGTTAATTATTCCAATAATTACTCTATCTGCAGAAATTTCTTTACATGTAGACTCTGACACAAAAAAAATAAAAAAAAAAAAGCTAGCAAAAATATGATTTTTTAATTCTATTTTTCAACAGGATAATTTCAAATCTTTAAAAAGTTAAACCATAAAGGAAGTATTGCAAGACCAAAATTAATGTGATACAAGCTCAGTGTTTTCTTACCCCATGAAGGTGGATTATGTTACACTCACAGTCCTTTCAGCATCATATATCACAGTTATTTTGTCTCAAAACTCTACCCCACTAATGCAAAAACCCCCAGAATAAATACGGCTGTACTTATTTTGAAATCATACAATTTTAACTCATCTTTAAATCATACTTACTGATATTCTACCTTATATCAGATTTAAGAAACATTCTTGTGGTTAACATCACATTTTCATCATTCTCACAATGACAGCAGAAACTGCGTGGAAGCTTAACTTTTATCTTGAAAGCATGGCTTGTTCCCTACCTAAATGGGCTCTACAAGAAAGCTAGTGAGAGACTTCTTATAGGGCCATCTAGGATGAGGACAAGGGGGAACTGCTTTAAACTGAAAGAGGGGAGATTTAGACACTAGGAAGAAGTTCTTTCCTGTGGGGGTGGTTTAAAAAGTCAAAAGTTGTAAATGCCCTAGCCCTGGAAGTGTCCAAGGCCAGGCTGGACAGGATTTTGAGCAAACTGGTCTACTGGAAGGTGGAAGGTGTTCCTGCACATGGACTGCAGTTGGAACTAGATGATCTTTCATAAGGTCCCCTCCAACCCAAACCATTTTGCAATTCTATGATTCTTCAATCACATTTTAATGGGGGTTTTATGCTAAAACGTCCTTAGTAAAACCTTTAGATACATTGCAAACTGCAGAAAACTTTTGGAAGTATTTTAAAATACTGTATCCTATGGTTAACTACTTTATTTACTCAATTGACAAGAACTCATCTGTCCTTTTGGAAGCAAATATTTCTCGTTCTTTAATAAGTAAACTGAAATTATTAGTACACCTAAATTACTGATATCTGTCACAAAAGTGAACAAAAATTTTAATTCTCCAAAACTTGTATTGAATTCTTTCTTTTTATTCTGCATTTGAAACAAAGGAAAAATCAAAAACCACAAATAGCAAATAAGTAAATAAGAGCAAATTTCATATGAATTTGCACATTGTCAGCTTCTGTTTCTTCATGATTCTCTATGTGGGCAACAATTAGCCATCTATTAAATGTGTTGCTGTTATTCGAAATGGACTGACCTTATTTTCTCCTTGAAATTCAGATTTTGATTCTTAATTAATCTTGAAGCATTTGCTCAACCCTTGAAACACTCTTTAAAGAACTTGTTTATATCATGGACAACATAAAATGATGCAGTCTTCCAGGATAAGTGATACTGATGTCAGCTTCTAATTAATTTAATTGTAGGTTCCCTATTAAGTCAAGAACAAACATCTGGAGATAAAAATGACACGGAAGTCAATAGCACTCAGTTGTTTGCTGAAAAGTGAAAAACAAAAAAGCCAAACAAAAACCAAACCATATGTACAACTTAAGTTAATTCATTGTCACCTTAATGTACAATTTAATATTTACATTTTTGGTCAGGTTTTGGTTTGGTTTGGTTTGGTTTGGTTTAGAAAGATATCTTTGAAACAGAAATGTACTCATTTTTATGCAATTATATAGTTTAAACTAGGGATTCTCATTTACTTTTTTTTTTTTAATTATATATATCATGTAATCCAGTTTTTTAAAAAATAAGATCTTTTTGGCAAAACAGACATCTGCCTGAGTAAAAAATAAAAATTGATTATTCTACATATTGGTAGAAATTATATATAACCACAGACTGTAAAACCCTTTGTAGACATGGGTTCTGAAGAGCTGCAGTCATAAAGGCATGAAGAGTGTATTACAGAGATCATAACTCCAGATGTATGGCACAGAGAATTCAAATTTCGTTCTAAAACAAAATAGAAATTATTACATCTGTATTATGATCTGTGTAATCACTTCCTAAGCCTTTGACACTAGAACTATATACAGTGTGCTTGTAAAATGAACCATTTATGGAGCTCTTTTCAAAAAAACATCTCTAGGCAATGAAGTGGAAAGTTCACATCTGTCTTCAAGGGCAGAACTGGAAGCAGCTTCCAGTGAGCAGAAGAAAATTTCTGTACATTAAACCAGTTACAATTCTGTCCTCATATAATCTGCATTAAATACAAATTCAGTACTTCAGAAATAATCTTTTTTTTTATTTAAAGATGGCACTTGGATACAATAATTCTAATAATTCTGCTAAGACAACTAAGCAGATTTTCTTTAAAGCTTGAATTTTTACTGCCGTTTTTTCAGATATTTTGCAGTATAAATTTAATTTTCTGTTTCAAATAAAATTAAAATATAGTTAAAGCAGCAATGGCAAGCAAGAAATGTTTAAATTACATTGGCATCTGAAAGAAAAAAAACAAAATTGTGTACATAGCTCTTTCAACTGATTATTCATTCAAAAGTCATGCTGAGAAAGTTAAACCATAACCTAATATGCCTAGCCAGATTCATAAAATTCTGTTTAGATCTTACAGTTGTAACAACACCTACCTGGATAACTAATCTGCCATTCATTTTATCACAGTTTTTATTATGCTTCTGCTTAAATCTGACTGATTATGCTATACTGGCACTTAGAAAAAAACATACTTTAATGCTTCACTACCTACTTTTCCATCATAGCTTAAAAAATGTGCATTACAACTACAGTGTATTAGAGTAAACCTGTAGATAGCTCAGAAATTACTAGGTCTTTAATGTTCTCTTTTTGCAATAGAGTATTTGCTGAAGAAATTCTCACTGGGCTTACAAATCTCACCATCTTACAAATTTATTGGTATTTCTCAGCAAGAATGATGTATGATGTACAATATTACCAAAACACTCTTTAGAAATAACTTACAAGAAAAGAATTACTATCAATATTCATTAATGAATTTCATTGGTGATGCTGATCATGCCAGTAGGAAAACAAAGCCATATCTGAAACAACATGGAGAATTTTAGGACAAAAACTTGTCTATGTAATTTCAGACTAAATTGTGCTGAACAGAAGAAGCTGAAGAAGAACTAACTCAGGTTTTGTCTGGTTTTACTTTAAGTAAAACTTTTTACTTTAAGGATTAAGGATTAAGGAAAACTTTTTTACTTTAAGGATTCACTGAATTGAATCAACAAACCCCATGAACTGATTTTACAAGCACATTCACAAATAAAAGTAGAAAATGTCTAAGATTTTAGCATAAAATCTGAATAGAACAGCAAAACTCAATAATTACAGAAGTTATCAGTTACAGTGCAAGGCTTGACAGAATGAATGCTCACAGGCATCACTGCAAAGAACTGTGAAACCCACTTGCTGGAGGATGAAGCACAACAAATGCCAGAGAATCTTGGCAAGCTCAAAGTCAACAAAGAAAACCCTTTATTCTCATTCCATCAATAAAAATCCTTCTCAGAAAAATGATGATTTAAAAAAGAGCAAAGGAAAAGAGTGCTGCTCTGTCTGCTAAGCCTTCATGCTTCAATAACTAATTTGTGTTGCATAATAGCAGTAAGTACAGAAACAATACACTTGAAGAAAAATACATATGCGTAGGACTGGCTGATCTGCTTTTAGAGCTTCCCCTCTAAAATCTGATGAACTCTCTAGGAAGCTGTATGTTTCCTACTTGGATTTGAAAAAACATGCCATTGTGAAACTGTTGTAACACCTTACTGTCTGCCAAAGCATGGGGTTGAAAACTGATGTCTAAATACACTTTTTTTTAAGAGCTGCTTCTTAATATGAATCAATTTTAATCAACATGTCAGAAAATGAATCCATTTTGTCAAAAGGACTATTTGAAGAATATACATTTTCTCAGGCTTTTTGCACAACCAATTAGGAAATAAATTCACCGA
Organism: Psilopsiagon aymara; assembly: GCA_024733675.1. Classification (NCBI taxonomy): domain Eukaryota; kingdom Metazoa; phylum Chordata; class Aves; order Psittaciformes; family Psittacidae; genus Psilopsiagon; species Psilopsiagon aymara. Next base: position 4,455 of record JANRGW010023501.1, read on the forward strand.
GTTTCCAGAATTATTGGACAACAGAAAATGTATCCTACCCAGTCTGAATAAGAAGACTGTAGGTAAATAAAAGGCACAAATGAAGTTCTAGAAATTATTAAAAGTCATGGTGAATATCATTCAATACCTCAAACTCAAGCTACTTAAATGCCACTCAAGAATTTTAATGCAGTTTATATTTGCTGTCTAAAACCACCTACAACCTTTCCCAAGCTGACCCAGACTAGTTCTATTTGGTTCAAACTTTCCATGTTTAGCCAGAAAGTGGAATCACCTTACATTATCTTTACAATGATGAAAGGCATGAAATGTTTTTATCTTCTTCCTTCTTCTGAAAAAACGGCATGACCACACTACATTTTTATAACGTCTGCATATTTCTAACGAGACACTAAGAGACAACTAAGAGAACAAAAAAAAAAACCACTCTACAATGGAGCAGACTAAGGGAATCTGGAAAATGTTACTTGTGAGCAACAGTATATTGCATTTTAGGAAGCTCAGACAATTGTTTGGGGGTTTTTTTTGCCCCATCTTCTGTTCTCATTACAGTTTGACTGTTTTTACCAAGAAAAAATAAAGGTTTTGATATTTTTTGCTCCCATTACAATCTATGTGACAAGAATGCATTATAAATTTGCCATTTTCTATCACTTTCATGATCGCTGTTACAAGAATAAATTGCATCAACATCAGTGGCTGATATTTTATCACTTTGTGCACAGGTCTACTAATAGAGAAGCAGTACTTGACGTTAAACTCACATTTACCTGGTCAGATTTACAAGTGTCATCAGTAAAACTGAGGCCTTTGCAAATTTATGCAAATGTCATGTCAGATATAAGTAAACATAAGTCTAATTTACAGAGTTCAGATGAAAAACTACCCAGAGAATCAGATGAGGTGGGAATAAATAACATTAATGTCTCTCTTCTTTAGTTTTTCCTACTGAACCAGGGCATTAATTATAAATTCTCCTTAGTTTCTGCACACATAATTTATGTTTTCTAAAAGATCACTTGTCCTCCTAACTCCATCACTCTTTCTTCTATAGGAAATGAATGATATGATTGTCGCATTAAGACAGTATGCTCATTCCAGAACATCAAACTCCTGCTCAGACTTTAATTCACGATGTTCATAAGAAAAAGCTAAGAACCATTACAGCATTCTGTGGGATAATCAAAATGTAATTGCAGAAGCTATGATTTACTTTAGACCACCTAGAGAACCAGACATAAGCCTAGAGGTCGACATCTAGTTCACTGTATTTTTCCTTCCTCCCTGCTCACATTAATTTTGAGAATATCCGATTTTTTATTTCCATAGACAAAGGGTAAAAAAGAAAAAGAAACTTTCCCATTATTTGATGATAAATGTTATAAACTCCTGTTTTCTATGGTAATCCAAGAAAGTGACAGATAACTGGATAATTTCTCATCTAGAAATACAACTCTTACTAAGGCCTTTTTATAATTCAATATAGGGAGAATCTGGCCATTCCAAATAACAGGATTAAAGAAAGAATTCACATAAACTCCAGTTACCTTTGTAAAAATATTGCAATATAATTATTATTTCATCACAAACAGATCTCTGGATGCTAAACAGTATTCAATTTTGATGGGGGAAGAATATTTTATGTCTTCCACAACACACATCTAGAACAGAAGCTCACTGTAGTCTCATTCAAAAACTGCTGATGTGTTTGAATACACATCAGTAATTGCCATTGGGAAAAAAAAAAAGTCAGTAAGTCATGACAGGCATCTTGAAGTTATGTGTTTCCCATAAAACTCATCTGAACTGTTAAAGAATCATTGTAATTTAAGGTAGGTATATTAAAGTACATCCTAAGCAGATCAATTAAAATTGAGATTCAGGATGTTGTAAAGTAATGAAATTGTTTCCTGTGCAGAACCTGTGAAAAATAAGATTATCTAAAAGCAGAAGTTTCAATAACTATTCCTCAAATAGAGAACACTTTAACTGAAGGTAATTAGATCTGTTCAAACCACAGTGGCTGAAAAGAACACCTGAAATGCTTTGTGAGTGCATGTATGTTTGTTTAATCCACAAATTTTAAGTTTCTAGATCTGTAGATTACTTGCATTCTCTGAAAAGCCATCCAATCCTGCTGAAATATTCTATTTTTATACCTGGAGTCACCACAATCTTAACTGGAATCAGCTCAATTTGTAAATAGTTAATTCAGCAGATCCCATTTTCAGACTGAATAGAAAAGATGATGGAAAAAAATAACGTGAAAGCCCTAGAGTGTCAACCTTTGAAGGATGCCCAGCCTCTCTTCTGGGAAATGCAAAGAAGAATAAGGAAACAAGGAACTGTAAATCTATTGCCCCCTCCTCAAGTGTATAAACACCATCTCAGTTAAAAGAGTCAGAACAGATGTCAGACGTATATTAATTTCACCTGACTTTGAAACACATAACAGAATACATCTGAGTTAGTTACCCTAAACTAATTTTAGAGTGTATGAAAAGAAGCATGCATCTCAAGAATGCAAGTCATTGTCTTATTTATCCATCTTAAAATTAGATACAACACAGTGCCTAAAACATTTAAAGGGAGAAAATAAGACATTAAGTCTGTATCCTCCTGAGCCATTACACCATTTCATCTTGAGAGAGGTACAAGTCATGATGTTTTGTGCTATCACTCTCCCTTGTGGGCAGGAGTCCATGGCCATATCCACAAATAAATTGGTAGGGGATCTGTTTTCTATCACTGAGGTCAAGTAGCACAGCAGAGCTCCTGTCCTGGCTTTAATGGCTCTTGCACCAAAATTCATTTCTGCCAAACCCAGAATGACTTCATCCAGACTGCCTGTTGTGGCTATTTTGCATGCTATTACACAAACTATGACCATAAATTGCCAGGATTTTTATAAGTTGGCACATGCTAAAAACATGCCAGGCTGCATGATAAAGATCAACAATATAGACAGCTTCAGGGAGGTCTTGTTCCACAACTCATAATTAGTTTAGTAATAATTTATATTGCTTACGGTATTATTATACCCACTATGTTTTATGAAAACATTATTTCAATACACCTAATGACATTTACAGTATTTCATTAAATAATACAATTTATTCAGGAGAAACCTGCTTCAAAACAGTCATTAATTGAAGGAAATTGTTACTTCTAACCACTTCAGCACAGTAGCTGAAAATAAAACCAGATGGATTCTACATTCTAATTAAACAATAAAGTTTACTTCTGAATGAACACTAGAAATTAATTCCCACAATATTTAATTTGCAACAAATTAAAAATGATAAGCTCTAAAACAGCACAAGGTAGATGATTTGCATCACAGAGCAACTCTTAAGAGTGTAGTTCAGTCATTAAAGACAATTTTCAAATTATCCCATATAACAGAAAGCATTTAATATTGTGAAGTTACACGGATAGAATCACACATAAGGACAGTTAAGTTGGCTCAAGCAGAGAAATGAAAACAGTTTCTTACAAGTTCTATACAGGTTTAGCTGGAGAAAAATATTTTCATAATAGATGGGACATAGACACCTTCTAACTCTTCCCTACAAAAACTAAAAAATGTTATTTTGTAGAGTGCAGAGATATGTGTGTTTGAAAGAGTGCATGCATACATAAGCATGTGACATATTTGCTGGTAATCTAGCAAAAGGCCCAACTATACACAGACTAAATCCTCAGTGTTCAGGAAAGACAGAGAAACAGATGGGTAGAACTGGAGAAAACGTCACTGGTATACCAAATTTCCCATGAAGCTAAATTACAGTTTTTCACAGCACCACTGCTGAGTTCATTCTTGATGTTAAAAAAGAATGAAATCTGAGGATTCATATGTGCAAAATAGATATACACTGCAATAATTCTACCAACTTAATTTTCAACTTAATCTACTATTTATATTTCTATGTATTGTTTATGGCTTTTACATAAACTAAAGTCATACAGCCTTCACTCAGTTTTATCCATGCTCTCTCAGTAATGGGAGAAATTGAGAAAGATATTTGATTTTCCTTGATTATATTTCCTGTACCATTACAAATAAGGAAAGAGACAGTATACATTCTAGGTCAGGCCATAAAATACTGCATTACTCTATGAAACTGATTATCTTGGCAAACAACTTCAGTACCTACATGGAAAACATGTAGAATCTGTTTGGAAAGCATGCTGTCAGATACCACAGAAGCAAAGCTTTGTATTTTAACATTACTAATTCATGTCAACAAGTCTTTTCAAGGCTTTTATATAGTTAAACCCAAGATCCAAAAACATAAGTACATATTCTAAAACCTGAAATAGTTTCTGACAAGATCTGACACTAGAACAACTTTAGAATAACTTCAATAATCTTCAGGTCTAAGAGCAAGCTGCCTCATTTAAACTCATAGATTCTTTTTGGACATACACCTTTCAAATAAAAATGGTACACGTTTACAGTGATGCTATCCCCTCAGTGAAGACAGCCTTATTCAGAAAGGTGTCAAAGCACTCTAAGAGCCCTGCAATCCTACTCCAGAGGAGCCAACAAAAGCTTTTAAGTGAATGTTATTTTTAGCCTAGATTATTTCCAAAACTCACTTGACATGTTGTCTCTGACAGAAGGTAATATTTGATGCTTTGGCAAAAGGTGAGATCATCTACTGGTTACTCACTACAGGTTAGCTGAAATCCTGAAACACTTGGATTTATCTCCACTTCTTATAGGCAATTACTGTATGTGTATAGACTTCCCTGTTTAATCCTATTTAATTTTGCGATTTAAGCTGATGAACAACTTTTAGCAATGAAATACATGGCCTACTTTTGTTTCTCATAGCATATTTGCTTTGATTTTGAATGCATCATTTTAACACTAATGATTTTCCATCATTCCCTGTTTCTAATTCCTTGAAACATCTGTAAGTACGAACCTTTACTAAGTTTATTATTTTAAACTTTAAAAAATGCACTGAAATGGATCAGAATTTCGCAACTGGCTCTTACCATTATAACTACCAACTGAAATCAGGATTTGCATTTTATGGATTTAATCTACCTTTAGTATGTGCAAATTAAGGCAAATCAAGAAATACATCTTTAATGACACAATGAGAATAGTACCAAATGGAGAAGACATCTATCTAGAATGCTGTCAGGAGAACTGGCTACCCTGGATTTGGAGAAGGCTGAGGTTCTTAATGACTTATTTGCCTCAGTCTTCACTGGCAAATGCTCTGACCGCACCACCCAAGACTTGGAAGGCAGATGCAGGGACTGTGAGAATGAAGACTTTAGGCCCACTGGATGAAAGGAACTGGTTCAAGACCATCTTACGAACCTGAATGTGCACAAGTCCATGGGACCTGATGAAATCCACCCACAGGTGCTGAAGAAGCTGGCGAATGAAGTTGTTAAGCTACTGTCCATCATATTTGAAAACTCATGGCCGTCAGGTGAAGTTCCCGATGACTGAAAAAAGGGAAATAAAACCCCCATTTTCAAGAAGGGGAAAATGGATGATCCAGGGGACTACAGCGCAGTCAGCCTCACCTCTGTGCCTGGCAAAACCTTGGAGCAGATTCTCCTGAAGGCATGCTGAGGCACATGAAGAACAACAAGGTGGTTGGTGACAGCCAGCATGGCTTCACTAAGGGGAAATCCTGCCTGACTAATTTGGTGGCCTTCTAGGATAGGGCTATGGAACTGATGGACAGGGGTAGAGCAGTTCATGTCACCTACCTGGACTTGTGCAAAGCACTCAACATTGTCCCACATGACATCCTTGTCTCTAAATTGGAGGGACATCAATTTGATAGGTGGACCACTTAGTGGATAAAGAACTGGCTGGATGGCCGCACGCAAAGAGTTGTGCTCAATGGCTCAATGTCCAGCTGGAGACTAGTAATGAGTGGTGTCCCACAGGGATTGGTGCTGGGACCAATCTTGTTCAACATCTTTGTTGGTGACATGGACAGTGGGATTGAGTGCGCCCTCAGCAAGTTTGCCGATGACATCGAGCTGTGCAGTTCGTTTGATATGCTGAAGGGAAGGAATGCCATCCAGAGGGACCTTGACACACTTGTTGGGCAGATGCCAACCTTATGAAGTTTAACCATGCAAAGCGAAAGGTCCTACACCTGAGTTGGAGCAATCCCAGGCACAGTTGCAGGTCAGGCAGAGAAGAGATTCAGATCAGCCCTGCGGAGAAGGACTTGGGGGTGTTGGGCAATGAGAAACTTAACATGAGCCAGCTTCAGTGTGCGTTTGCAGCCCAGAAAGCCAACCATATCTTTGGCTGTGTCAAAAGAAGCATGACCAGCAGGTCAAAGGAGGTGATCCTGCCCCTCTGCTCTGCTCTTGTGAGACCTCACTTGGAGTATTGTGTGCAGTTCTGGTGTCCTCA
>JANRGW010023501.1:10960-96998 GCA_024733675.1 Psilopsiagon aymara
TAGATTGGATATGAGGAAGAAATTCTTTACTGAAAGGGTGGTGAGGCACTGGAATGGGTTGCCCAGGGAAGTTGTGATTGCTCCATCCCTGGCGGTGCTCAAGGACAGGTTGGACAGAGCCTTGGGTGGCATGGTTTAGTGGGAGGTGTCCCTGCCCATGTCAGGTGGGCTGGAACTAGATGATCTTAAGGTCCTCTCCAATCCTAACTATTCTATGATTCTATGTTTCTAAATCATGTTGCTTAGTTTAGCGCTGTAGTACATGATTGTACAGAAGAAAATCTACACTGAACTGGCAGAATTACAATTTGTATTAGAAGAAAATTTTGTAATGAAGATAATAAAAAAGCCCCACAACAAAGAAAAAAAGGAAGATGAGAACCTTGGCTACATACCTGTATTAAAATACATGTAGAGGAAGTCAGCAGTGATACTACATGTAATTGGGAAACCATTTTAACTATGAACACTGAAGAATCCAATAAACTGAATAACTAAACACTTGACAGTGTCAACTACTATGTGTTTAGAAACAGGGGGAGAATATAGAGCTAAACAATTAAAATATTCCGAATTTTCAATTCTAGATGATATTTAAATCAGTTTTTCATGCTCTATTGATTTATTTTACCATCTAAAATTATGCAGCAAAATGAATGGTAAAAATTAAACATATTTTAGAGTCCCTTTTTCAGAAATGTTTATATATTATTTCAAGTCAATGAACCTTCAACCCCAAAGCCTCTTTGTAGCACAGGCCTTTTCTGTAGATGGAAATTTAATTTTATTTTCATCTTTATTACTGTGCCTTTTAGAATATACCACTGTTTTTTTCTACATAGAAAAATAAGAACTAAGACCATGCACATTTACCTCCCTTCTATCTGTTTGTAATGCACACAAATGGCAATGTGAAAGTACAAATCCCATTACAAATCAGAGCTAAACTAGTATATTCTTATAATACAAAAACTGCATAACCTAGAGCACTCAGCATTCATAATCAAAGGTGCATCTGAATTAATAGAAAGTGTGATTCGGCATCTTTGAAAACAGTTTGCTTAGCGTGTAGTGCCTTACTGATAGAGTGCACAGAGTTTTTTATGCATGACATACACAAAATGCAATTTCCTAGTAATTAATAGGAAGAGAACCCTTAGCTTCAATGTGAAAACTTGCCAAAGAACTGACTGGATTCTAGAGAGAGATTCATGTTTATCACCTCCTTTGTTATCAGCCAGACAAGTTAAGGTTTTTGCTTTTTCTTACTCCTATGGAAAGAGGCTTACAGAAGCAGGATTTCACTGCTTTAGCCATCTGCTGAAATGGCTTAATGGAGCTCGAAAGAGTAATTCACACATTTTTCTTGCCATTGAGATAAGGTCAGAGGAAATCACTTCAGACTGGAGAAACTTTTCCTTGTTCATTTCTGCATGAGGTAAATTAGACCTAAATTTGAGGTACATCAGATCTGGAAGCACCACCCTATTCATGGAGATATACATGGTTTGAATCACTTTGTGACATGCTCTTACGTGAAACATTAAAATGTTATATCATAAAATGCTTACTCATTGACATGAACACAATCTCAAATGGGCAACAAAAGCTTTGATTAATGTACCTCTAGCTCCTATGGTCCAAAAGAGACAAATTATCTGTATGAGACACTGTCCATAATTAATTCTACCAGCACTTTCTCTAAATGATCAAGAAATGACAAATGATTACATATTAACACAGACTAATATTTTAGAAGTTAGCATTTCAAATGAAATTACTATGGTATTTTCTTATACATATTAGATGTCATGATGTAGTATTTCAAAGTCTCTCCTGCACACTCAGATTAGAAACCTCCATAGATGGTATACACATACATGCAAAAAAAAAAAAAAAAAAAAACAAACAAAAAAAAAATCACTAAAGAATAATTTAACTTCAGGATATTATTCCTCAAAAATTCCTTCTTAGAAAATTGGAACTTTACACGTTGAAAGATCAAAATGAACAAGGAATATTCATCAACTTAAATTTTAAAGTATTAAGTCAGAAAACAACTCACTGAGAATTTCCAATGAAGTACTTCCTTCTGAAATGCTTACTCTTCTGGAGAAGCACATTGCCGTTGATAAAGTGTTCTCAGATTTTCTAATATGGACAGTATCAGAGAATTCTCATAGAAATACAACAAATACCAATATCCATACATTTAGAAGAGAGATACAGAGCTATCAAAGATATCGGAGTGCTACATTTACATTTTGAATGCAATATACATTTTGAATTAATTTTTTATGTTATTTATGCAAATTACAATATATATAAATATATAAAAGAGACATTAAAATAATCCACTCCAGACTTTGCAAAAATATGAAGAATCAGTCTTTGCTTGAATCAGGTAGAGAATAAATTATGCAACTGTCTCTTCTAAACAGTTCTAAAATCTCTGACCTGGGAATATTCTGGACATGTCAAGAGACTGGGGTAATAAAGAAAACACTTCCTACTCAGTTCCAACATGAACTTTTCTCGACTGTTTTTAATCATGTCTGAAGCCTGAAATCTTTTTGTTCCTATGGAGTGGTTCTTATAATTACTGCTAAGACGTAATCTTACTTTCTTGTTCAGTCAACATTCAGAAAACATTAACTCACTTCCACTCTAGAGAACTTATTTGATGTTTATTTAAGCATTTAATTTAATTCAGCAACAGTTCCATTAAAGATAAAAGTCCTTAGACAGTCTCTCTCTCACAGACATGCACAGTAAATAAGAAGAAGAAAACAGTGAGAGGAAGAGATAAGTGTACTAAGAATTTCCATTTCCAGAAGGGTGTTATGAAAGGCACTGATTAATCTCACATGTCTGAAATGACAGGCAATGTGCAAAGACATGATTGCTTAACACTGATAGGAAGTGTCAACAAATAGGATTTTTTTTGTGGTGCTCAGAGATTAACCACCAAACTGCTGCATGGTGAGGGAAAATGTGCTGATAGAAATAAACATAGCTTCATGTGAGTGATTAGGTATTAGGTACCTATGTATAGTGACCTGATCCTAGTCTAGATTTCTGAGTTTACATTATAAAGAACTCTCACTAAAACATATTCTTAGTGGCATCCCTGTAGGCTACCTCTCTCTTTAGGCTCCATTACGTGGACTGACTGGATCTTCAGTTAATATAAGAGGAGGTTGGATATCTACTTGCTGGCAAGTAAATTTAGAGACAGCAATTGTTAACAGAATCCCACCCAGTCTCAAGAGCCACAGTAAACCACAGGAAGAGAACAGGAAAACTTAAAAGCCAAACCAATGTCTTTAAGTTCCTGACATTTCATCATTGAAATTTGTATTAAAAAATGCGCATCCACTATAGTGCAACCTGCGACTTCAAATTATTTTCTAATATTAAATAAAAATCATTATAACAACACTAAGAAGTTAAAAGGTTCAAATATAATTTAAAATAGAAATAAACAGAAGCCAATAATGCTCCTACAAATGATGACAGAAAATATATGGCAGATATAAAATGCAAACACACAGGTCATATTACCCTTTAGTCTAAAAAGTAGTTAAATTTCCTCTTCAATTTCTGTTTATTAAGAAGCAATGAAAAACTTGTTAGAAACACAAGATATAGAAGAAAACTACAAGTATTTATAAACAAGGATTCACACACATCAGTGAACACAATCCCAATATGGTGTTCAACAAACAAGCACTCATTAAAGAAGCTCAGGTAACTATCAGCGTGTGCACTTTCAGGCCATTCCATTGCAAATTAAAACACAACAGTTAATCATGATTACACTATTTCTGCTAATGTTTAGTCAAATGCACTTTAACACAATATAATTATAAACAATCATGTTACTGTGGTTTAGCTTTCAGAGTAGCCACACAAACTGACTAAATGTTCACTTCTACTCTGCCTGAATTTTAAAACATGGTACATTCACATTTAACATCACACTTGTAACAATGAATGTTGTTTTATCATCTGTTAATGCAGCTCAGCTGACATGAGCTAACTCACTAAAACGTGATACTGATTTCTTTGCAGTCATTTAGCAGTGGACATCTAATACTGTATCACAGAATAATTTAGGTTAAAAGACCTTTAAGGTCATTGAGTCCAACCCTCAACTCAGCACTGCCAAGTCCACTGCTAAACCACACCCCTAAGCACCATATCTACACCTCATTTAAATACCTCCAAGGACAGTGACTCTACCACTTCTTTGCGCAGCCTGTTCCAGAGCTTGACAACCCTTGCTGTGAAGACCTCCTACAGTGCAGTTGAACCTCACACAACTGGCCTTGGCCCATTGATCCAGCCTGTCCAGATCCCCCTGTACTTCCTTCCTACACCCAAGCAGATCAACACTACCACCCAACTTGGTTTCTTCTGCAAACTCACAGATTGTAAGTTTGATGAGTTGTGTAAGTACTCCAGTATATGGGTAGGTACCACAACTCAGCTGAGCAGTAGTTTGTCAACCTGCTACCATTCAACTCACATCTGATCATGCCTTTGAGTACATTTTATAACTTACTCTACAATAACTTTCTCCTTTGCCAGGCAATTAGTTTAAATAAATTGATCAAGTAAAAGATTTGGTCAAGTAAAGAAACAAAATTACACAGGAGCAGTATGATATCCTGCATCAAAACCTCTGTTTTGTGATGAAACTGTAATCAAACAATAGCATGCTGAAGAGCTGTAGCAACAAGACTTAGTTATCAAGCACTTTGAGGTACCTATAGCTTCATTAATGTAGCTACTGAGCCTGCCTGAAAAACCACACCAAGGGATTCTGTATTTGGAAGAAGACGTGACTTCGTGAAACATCTCTGTTAAACACTGACAATAAATTTGTCAACATATACAAGAAATAGAGAAGTCAATTTTATAGGTACATAGGGGTGGGGTTTTTTTTTTGGCATTTCAGCACCAACAGATATCATGAGGTAAGGAAGCATGTGGCAGTAATGTGCCAATTTCATCTTAGAGCAGAGATAGCCTGCAGAAGAGCTTTTGTAATTGCCTAAACCCACATTCACTTGGCACATGTAATCTAGTGTAATGGTCCAACCAACTTTAAGTAGGAATAGTGCCATGGTAACAGATGGATAAAAGTGTAGGCAGCAATAGGAGCATGTACCACCATCCAGTGTATTTACTGAGACTTGGAAAACCTAGCCAGGGATGAGTCAAGTGATAGAAATAAAAGCCTATGGCTAAGATGGCTTGCCAATGGCAATTCAGCTCTTGCCTCAGTTAGCATTTCAAAGTACATATATTCTGCTCTTTGTAAGCTACAGATAACAAAGTAGGAAAACAGGATGAATAGTAAATATAAGGGACCCCGGGTTTTCAGTCTTTTCTGCCATTGAGGGTGTCTGTGCAAGTCTGCATAGGCATTGACCAAGCATCTCCCAGTTCTGCTGGCAGATCTGGGACTATTGCCATGGCTACCCCATACAAGACTGGGACAGCCTTGTAGAGCTTTATTTACAAGATTCCTTAGGGCAAGTATTGCTGTTTTATCAGTACTTTAGTCACCAGTGTAATTGCTGAGCTTTCCCCTACTGTGCTACAAATGAGGAAGGCGGGTTGCTATTTTCAGAATTCTGTGAAGAGCTGTTTGTGTCCCTCCACAAAGCAGTTTTCCACCCCATTATGTAAAGGCTTTTCAGACTAACAGGAGGAAGCCTCTAATAGCTCTTGTGAACCACAACTGGCTGGAATGTCAATAAGGTAAAGTATTTTCTATTTGTATTTTCACTGTCTAGTCACAGGAAACTGCTACAGAAGATTTCCTTGACTTTTGCAGTCAAGATTTCAACATTAAATCGAAGAGGATCAATCAAGCCAAAAAGAACACAAGTAAAAGAAGAACACCTCCCCAGCAATGTCTGCTCAGAGGGCGGGTAGCTGTGAGGTTATCTCTGCACAGGGAAAGAGCTTGCTTTTTTTCCTGCCAAATGCAGATCACTGTTCCATTATATGAAGGAGACCAGCAAGCTGGTCTTCTTTCATAGCTATCAGTCTGACAGCAGTGTACAAAATAAAAAAGGGCTGAACTCTGCCCTGGAAATAGGACTTGCAGACATGAAATTTGTGTGCACCTTGACATACAATGCAGTTGGAATTAAGTTTGTAATAGACCATAACCAGAACTCTACAACACAATAAAATGGAGAGGCATGAGACAGAGGAAGGAAGAACAAAAGAGCTATTAAAACTCTTATACCAAGTAGTGTCCTCAAAAAGCATAGAGGACATTATTAAACAAACTTGCCTTCCAGAAAGTTGCTATGCTACAGCACAAGCTTACCAATCCTTGTAACAATAAAGATATGACAAATGACATGATACAATCAAATAACATATTTTAGTGTCAAGTCTTAAAATGCCCTCTTGTGAACTTGGAAAAAGCTCCTGTCATCTAGTACTTGAAATAAGAGGCTTTATATAACTCCTGTCTGCTAATGCTTAAATGAGAGACATCATGTAACACTGTAACTAGACTCTCATGCCTGCTACGATCAAAAGTTGTCTTCTCTGATATGGGCTAATATATACATAGAAAATAAATAGAACATATGCATGCTATTTACTGTGTAGAGTCAGAAATAGGCTGTTTTCAGAATAATATCTGCATGATGCTTTTGGTGCTGTTCTAAGGGTTAGACTTACTTAAGCTCAAGAAGGAGAAAGTAATATTGGTGATGGATGTTATCAGGTTAATGGTTGGACCCAATGACCTCCAGGTCTTTTCCAATCTAAATGATTCTATGATATCTTCCTATATAAAAGTAAAATTCAATAAGATCCTGTTATATTACTTGAGTATTACAATGCAGAGCTCATAAAATTCACTACCACTACCTTTGAAGTAATTTGTGAGTGAACACATCATTAAAGAGACTAAGAGCAGTACAGGTTACAAAACAGGTATCAAGCCTTGTAACTTTTTAGAAAGGCATGTAACCTTTCCAGGGAGTTTGATCATAGTCTGGAAAAGAGGGAGAGAGGGAACCAGAGGGAATACCTGTGTGAAAATGAAGGATGCTTTAGGGGGAGCCTAAAACGTTGAAAAGAATTTCCTTCACTCTACGAAAACTTTTAGAGGGTACAGATAGCCAAGAATATCTGCCATGGGCAGCAGTTTGTGATGTTTGGGTATTTGATCCATTTCTGCAGGGTAGTAGCACCCAACAAGCATTATAAACCCATCTGTTAGGTGAAATATTGCTGCAATATCCAGGAGGTGCCCTCATGTCAGGGTACATACAAAGGGTGATTTGTCAGTGAAGGACATCAGCAAGGTTTCTGTGTGGCATGCAGGGCTCTGGGTCCAGAGGGAGCTGCTAGTTCAATGGAACATGTGCAGAACTGGCGCAGTACTGTTCATGAAAAGGTATCCTGTTTCTTAAATAAAGACATCAATAAGACCAACACTGTCTTGAAATGTTCCTTTCTTTCTAGTGATTACAGCAGGGAGCAGCATATTCAAAAACCAAGCACATTTGTTTTGAGTACAGTACACTGGCCTAATGCCAACAAGCAAAAAACCTTGTCAAGTTTTGGCATTGTTTCACTTTTGTAACTCTGGGATCCTTCACTGGATGCTTAATCTGATAATAGCTCAGTAAATGCTTCCTTCCATTCACCTGATAACAGATTCAAAAAGCTAGTCCCTGTGTCCTGCAGTAAATCAAAGAAGATGCCCTGAAGACACAGAAAATGCCTCACCTCTATATCTAGGTTCAGGCAGATTCTGCAATGTGCAACAGCAAGCAGCCCAGTAAGCACCCTCATGTTCTGCAGTCATACATCACAGGACACACCATAAGAAGGAGATTAGCAACTGTCTCTTCTAATGAACCCTTTTAAACCCTTTTTTTTTCATTCTCTAGATCCTGAGGCATAAACACAGTTAATGCACCAAACCCAAATCCATTTGATTTTGAAATACCCTGAGGAATAAGGTAGGGAAAGGTTACATCACCAGTAGCTAACAATTGTTTCATGTGTTCCAGACATTTGTTCTACATCGTCACAGAGTCACAGGATCATGCAGGCTGGAAGACCATCTAAATCCTCTAGTCCAACCAAGGTTTGTCGGACCTTTTTCATTCATGTTGTTCATAGAGCTTCAGTTCACACAAAGATAAGACAACAGGCACCTGGCCACCTAGAAAACTGCTAAAACAAATGTCCCTGTGGTCCTCTACTGGTTATGGTAAAGATAGTATTTTCTGGAATACAAGACATAGCTCTCTTGACTTCTATTTCAGTTCTGAAATGATAATAGATTCAATGCTTTCAGCATCAGAGGAAAATTTGCTCTAATATTTATTTTATCCAGCTAGAAGACTTTTTTAAAGGTCTCTTATTACTCCTTTTTTAGCATCTCAGTCATCTCCCAGGGATATATAAGGATAAAGCAGGTCTCCATGCTGGATTTGTGAGGGGAGGAAGACAGAAAGCTCTGGACTGATCAAATATATGGGTAGTCAATACTACCACAAAGGGCAATAATTGTAGGCAGGCAAATTTTTGCTCGTGAAGGAAAAGATGGGCTGACCCAGACTGCAGCCTCTTCCTCTTCCTAAACATGTCAGTGATTAGATTCATAGAAAGGTATTTTTGGGGCCGAAAAAGAAGTTATAATTTTGGGCTTCTGTCCTTATGCACTAAATTCAGATTATTTCCTCAACTGAAGCTGAACCCTCCTGTTTCCTGTGTTTTTATGACTACATCATTCCTTCACATGAAAACAGTCAACACTGAAATGCCAGCAGAGGTCTATCACTAGTGCTGGCCCTTAAGATCTCCTCCTGCATTTCCATTTGTGAGGAATCAATCTCCCAGGGGCACCATAAGCCCCTTTCACTGCCACAGAACTTGCTCTAGGAACTGAGTGCATGTGTCGAGCTCTGACTTCAGCCATTCTTTCACAGATGTCCCTCAGTCAAGATAGGGCTAATTGGTTGAGATACTGTAATAATCACAGCTAGGCTATAAATAAACACAGTACTAGCACTAGCTTCTCTAATTCATTTGCAGGCAGTATAATAAACGTACGCATGAACCTTTAAAATCTCATACCAGATGCCTCAGGAATGGAAGAAGAATTCTTTCTGATTAAATCAACCATGTTCTAAACACAGCTTTTGAAGGGAGTTAAGCATGGCTGACTTGGGGAGAAGGGAACTATGGGGATTGTTTTGATAAGCATTTCCTACTTTATTTTAAAATAAAGATTGCCATTAAATGTGAGTACATGCTAACCCTTAGCAGAAAGAATAAGGAAATAGGTTTCATTGCTTGTAATGACACAAGATACTTTCTATTGATTTGTTCATATATATATAAGCTACTAGTTGGCTACTCAATAATCTTTGCCAGTAATGTTTCTACCAAAATGGATGCAGAATTGAAATGCAATAATCCCACAGGATTTTATTAGGGAGAAGCATGTTCTTTTCATGGAAAGACAGAAGGAGAAAATTGGATAAATTAAATAAAATGGCTACTACACTGCAGATGGCTAGAACAGCTTGCTATACATCTTTTTTCATATTAAAAAAAGAAAAAAGAAAAAAGACACAGAACAGTGAAGGAATGGAATAACTAAATATCTGAAAATATCTGATAATCTTATTAACTTGAAAAGCTAACAAAGGTTGAAGAAACTCAGTAGTATCTATGGTTACACTGCCTACATGCCGCTTGGTTACATCTGGCAACTGCAATACAATAAAGCAAGAAATTATAGAATCAAAGAATCCTTCATGTTGGAAAAGACCTTTAAGATCGTCAAGTCCTGCCATTAACCTAGCACTTCTTGTAAACCATCAGGGAGACCTATAAATTTTCAGCTAGCTTATGTTTGGCTGTTTCCTGACAGCTGATGGGATTAAGATGACTTTGTTGCTGTGACTTTGATTTAAGAGACAATTTCTGTATCCTTAAATTTAGCCTTCTGTATACTGAAGCATATGCTACACTGTCCACAAGACATAATTGATCTAAAATATACACAGCTCCTAATCAGTGCTCAGTTAGTCTTTCACTAGACAGAAATCATTACTGGATATTACATACAATTTTGAGAAAATACTGCTTCTGGAGAGGGCCAGATGTTCTTCTCTACAGCTACTGCTTCAGTTTAACTGCATATAAATTCTGTACACTCCAAAGAAAACATTTTAAAACCTAGTAAAAGAGGTAAATAGAAGAGAGGAAAACTCCCTTGTGACCTCCTCTGGAACCTGTGTAACAGATTTACTTCTGCCTAATTCCAGATCAACAGAAAGTAAAAGCATATCCTGCTCAAGCATCCCTTTCTCTTATGCTCAGAAGACAAGGCAAAATTCTTAGACATCAGCATTGCTCCTCATGCTTTCCATGTAGATAAGCCTTAGAAGTACTACAGCAGAACAGAAATATACATAGCACTACAAATAAAGAGAGTAGGAGAACTAAGAAGGCACAATATCTGCTTATTTTTTTCCAGGAAAAAAAATAAATCAAAACATCACATTGTGTGTACCAAATCAAGAAATCTATGTAGGGACACAGAGATACATCCATATGCACACTTGTATATACACACCAACATATAGCTTTATTAATTTCTTAGCCACAACAGGAAATTAAAATTAAGGATAATATTAAAGATTCTTGTATATATTTCTGGAATGACAATGGGATGGGGCCACTTTGCCTTTGTAGCTGAGAAAATGAAAGCTCAGAGATGCTTATCTTGAAGTTGTAGCTTTTACAAAGAAGTTTCCCAAGTGGTTTCTGCAATATGAAGCCCATTCTTAATGCTTTGGAGACCTTTTTGACTTTGTGAACACTTTCAGAAGTTCCTACAGTCCAAGATTTTCTTACTCCATTTTAAAGAAGAAAGTGATGAGTCCTGAATGCCACTTGCACTGTTCTCCACACCTGCATCAATCTGTTCCAGTTCTTAATTTAATCCTGTAGTGTGTAAGATGACAACAAAACTATGAACAAAGGAAACAGTTGCATTTCTGTTAGTCTAAATTAAGATACTGATTATACTGCAAACTAATTGCCCGTATTCTGAAATGGTGATGGTTTGTGTTTTCCTGTTTATTTCGAATAATTTGCTGTCAGATTGTTTCAAGTTAAATGTGATTTCAGTGCATTTATCAGGTATATTCATAGCACTATCAGCTAAAGTGCATTAGAATGCTCTGTTGTTTGCTGCTTGCGTCTTTTCATGTTTTGTCTCAAAATCTGCAGAAAGCTGGAAACAGTAGTGGATCCCCTCATAAGCTTTACCAGTGAAGTGGTTTACAGCAGTTCTTGAATCCCTGCATTTAACATTTTGCACTGACTGTGTTACAGCTTTTATCCTAAGACCTTGGACTTTCTCTTTGACTTCACAGTGTTGAGGATATTCACCCACTGCCTCCAGCTGATCACACCCATAATTTAATTTCCCTCTTGCCACAAACTCTCCCTGCTAACTCATTTCTAATAATGAATGATACTGGTATCCTAGCTGCAATTCAAACTCGTAATCTGGACACTGCTGTCAACTCAGAGCTTCCTCTAGATCTTTTAATTCAAATCATGCTTCACAGAAACAGCATCCTCTCTCACTGAACTACACCTTAAGACAGGATGTAAAACTCATTGAGGCTAATACAACCCCTTATATGCAGTTTTACATATCCTATACCTATACATATACACATCTCCTTTAAAAAGATTTCTAGCATCTAAAAGCCTTCCAAAATCTATTTTCCTGCTGTTTGAATATCTTTGTAGCCAGATTAATTTTTTTTCCTAATATTGAAATCAGAAAGTGCATCAGTTCCCTGATTACTCTTTCCTATGCAACAGATTGGAAAAATAGAATAATCTTCCACATGAACTCTTATGTCTCCATACAATGTTCTCTATTATTGAGCAATCAAGACAAATTATTTTAATCTTTTTTTCATATGCCATTCTTATTCACAACTGCACTATCTCTCACTGGTCTATACCTTTCTAAAAGCAGATATGCTCAAAAGGCGACATAAAATTCTAGCTGAGCTCTTAACAGTAGTGAATGCAGATGAAATAACAGCCTCCTTATAAAATGCCGCTATAATTTAGCAAAAAAAGTCAATTTGTCTCCTTTGAAAACACATCACAATGCTAAACTACATAGAATTCATGATGCATTATAACCTTCAGATGTTTTTCTGCCTTACTGATGCCCAAGAATTATTTTTTTCATGTATTTGTTTTATTTTTTCCTACTAAAAGTAGAGTTGTGATCTTGTCCTTAGTGGATTTATCTTGGTGGTTTTAGACATCATCCCATTTGTAGGTGTATTAGGAATTCTAACCCTTCACAGTATTTGCAGTTGTTCTTAGCCTTACTTCATCTTCATTTTCATACCTGTACCCTCTCTAACACTGTCAGTAATGAAAATATTGGGATCTCACTGAGAGTATTAGAGGCTATAAATTATGATGCTGCTGCTTCAGTCCTGTGGGACTTTTCCTGTCCTCCACAGAGTCTCAAAACAATGTACAGGTCAAAGACTATTTTGAATGGATCTTTAAGTACTCTCGTCAAATGTTTCATCATGACCTACTAAATATCCATTTTTTCCTAATACTCTCTAGTCTAGTCTAGCCTTATTCACACTAAAAATTAGTGGGATTTTTCCTAATTAGTGTGATTAAGCTTCTGTTTGCCTCACTTATAGAAGGTGCTATGAGAATTAATGTGCCACAGATTGCTTAATAAGCATCAGGCAACAGAGAAAGGACATTTCAGTGATTATTAAAAACAATACAATCTAACACAACTTAGTTGTACAGGTCTGCAATTCCATTTCTCTCCATTTTTTGTGATTTCCATGAAGTCTGATGGCTGCTTATTCCCCACTCCTCCTGCATAACTGAAAGTTTTTTGATCGTGAGCTGTAGTGTCACCTGCATTTTTCTTGCAAAAATACCTCCCCCAAAAGCCCCTTTTCTAATCATCCATTTACTCAAAAGTTTCTGAAAACATATGTGAACAGATTTGAACTTGACTAGGGAACTAATATGGCAAAACCCAAATATTTCCCAGGCTTAATTTTTATTAGGAAGAGGGAAACTTTCCAGGTCATCTTATGGCCACACAAATAGTTGAGCTAGCACAATTCAAAGGGTGGAGATGTGGATATGGGTGAGGAATGAGCAACAGTGAATATCACTTAAATCATAGTAAACAAAATTGCTATTGAATACAAACCCCTTCCCTTGTTTAGCAGTCCAGTACTTGAAGCAGGACGTTTACATGAATCACACTAGATTTAGCCAGGTTTCCTTTACAGCCAGTGAAGAAAAACAGTCATTTCTAGGTCAAAGTTTTTACCATTG
Source organism: Psilopsiagon aymara (assembly GCA_024733675.1). Classification (NCBI taxonomy): domain Eukaryota; kingdom Metazoa; phylum Chordata; class Aves; order Psittaciformes; family Psittacidae; genus Psilopsiagon; species Psilopsiagon aymara. The sequence goes on from JANRGW010023501.1 coordinate 24,389, forward strand.
GAAAAGAGGCATACAGGGAGGGTCAAACTAACACATCCTAAAATAAATATCACAGTATCATTCATATCATGATTGATTTGATCTAAAGGTATTCTGCGTCAGGCATGCTCATGGTAGTGTCTCCAATAGCAATGTGCCTTCTCTGTTTGAAAAGAGTACCAAAGCTTGCATTGCAGTTCTGAGTCAAAACATCCAAATAAAACATTTAAAAATAAACTCTAAAAAAAACCTCAAAACCAAAAAACCCACCATTTTTTTGTGATTCTGCTGGTCACCTTAAACTAATGTGATATTCATGTGCACTTAGTTGTAGAACAGTCCAAGTTTTACATGATTTTTTTAAACTTCCATCTGAAGTTGGGTATCACCAAAACCTTTTTTGTTTCTTCAGTCTCTGGTTAAATCTTTTCAAAGTCTCACTGATTTTTGCCATTATTCAGTTGCTAACAGTGCTTTAACTAAACATTTTACTATTTATGTAATCAAATCTGTGCCAAACTACTGCATATAAACATAAGGCATTTAAGATAATTAAATTCTAAACATTCAGTACGGTTCAGTTCAGTTCAATGGCCTCAGTGGCTATTCAACTAACAGATTCTAATGCACATGAATTAAAAAAAAAAATAAAAGATACATAGTTAATTAGAGACTAACACAGTGATTTTCAAATCTGCATTTATCTCAAAAAACTTTTCCCTGCTACATAATAAAATTTAACTTTTCAGGACTGCACCAAAACCCACAGAAAGAAGAACATAAAATGGTTCTTTTTCCCCTCCCCCTGTTAATACAGTATTCTTTGTGTTTTTCTCAACAAGAAAATCCTGTAGCTCCTAGCTTAGGAAGACTTAGAAAATATAAATGCAGCAACCAGCAGACGTAGTGAAAGAAGTTAAAATCAGGTAAAGTACTGTTCTCTAAAAATCAAAGTTTTATCACAGAAATGTTAAACTATACTGCTTTAGTATCAAAATAAAATGTAAACTTTTTTTCCAAGTTAACTTATTTCTGTCTACTGAAATTAAGTATTTTATTTTATACTACTTTGTGAGTCAGAGCCTGCCTGCCTTGGTAAGAGTTGGGGGTGAAAATTTCAGTATCCTGACACTTGAAATTATATTCCCTCTCTTTGCCCCACATTGTGGAAACTGATATAATTTTAATTCTTCACAAGACATACAAATTTTTTTTTATTTTTATCCTGTGATGTCAACAGCTTTATTTTTAATTTAGCTTGACACTGAATTGTCACACTTGATCTAATGCAGTCTTTTGGATGAATGCTAATTAATTCAGTGCCTCCTTTCTCACCTCTATCAGCTATTCTCACAGGCTGGTCTTCCTTCATAATGACAGTGCTTAATACAGCTCCTCTTGAAAGTCCCATTGCATACACCTGATAGGAAATATACTCCTAGGGGAGATCATAACAAGAAGTTTTTTGTAAACTATTAGGAACTTCTGTGAAAACCCAATCTTTCACAAGGTTGAATGAAATCTGAGAGTAAAAGTATTAATAACCTGAATACCAAAATCAGAGAAGATGGAAATATGATGATTCAGGGACCGAGTTACATTCGTCTCTAGTTTCTCCAGTTCATAATACTGATTGTGTGAGATTCAGATTTTACAATACATTTATTCACTGATATAGAAAGAACCCATCTCAATTTCCTTTCCCCAGCTGAGTACACCTCACTATAAGAAATAAGAAGTCTGATAACTTTCTCTTTGCTCTGAGTTTCAACACAATATAATAACTACTGCATCACATAAAATACATTATTCTGCTTTCAGTGCAATTTTTGTATTACATACTTGAACAAGTTTTCCATGTATTATATATACTTTTCTATATTCACTACTTTATGCATCCTTTTGTCATATATGATACATAGCCATCATACTGGTTTCAGTAAAATGTATAAAGAATCTTATTGATTTTTACATAGATATCCAGTTTGGATTTATGTTCTCTTTTACAACTACCTGTTGTAATGGTATGCACTTCCTGTCTATGACAAAACTCACCCCCCTGTAAGACAAGTTTTTTCTGGTTATTTTTAATGCATCTAATGCAGTAAGAACAATATTCCAGAATCTAGTACATAGAAAAAAAGCTACCTTATTTTTCAGTAACTCATCATGTTTGACTGTGGGGAGGGAAAAGCTGAACAGTCGTCAAGTGGACTTAAAACAATTCTGTGCTGCATTATTACAGCAATAAATAGATCTCTCTGCATCTGGAGCAGTAGACATCCACACTTAACTTTAACACAGAGAGAAAAATATCTAATTACTAATGCCATGCACTTACCAGTGCTATCCTCTGTCACATTTCACCATTGGCACAGCGTCTAAGATGCTCTGTACTATCCATGCTTGCAGTGGGAAACCAAACCAAACCAAACCCAAAACCAGCAGAGTTCCCAAGATACGAGGAGCTAGCAGTTATACAGGCCACGTTATTAAACCATTAGTACTCTAAGATTACCACTTGCAAGGCTGGAAATTTATTGAGGAACCAAGTTGGTATTACAGACACTGGAGCTGTGTCCCATCTTAGTCCAAAGTCTGCTTCTGTTTTCCTCCTCCTAAAAGTGTAAGTCTTGGACCCCTAATTTCTGATTAATTTATAAAAACAACTTGTGGTAATTTGTGAAGCAAGTTAAATTGAATCCTGCTGAAATAATAATTAGTCAGGTTCCTGCTTTGCCTGCTGATCAATGGGAGCTCTCTGCTACAGCCACGAGACATCTTATTTTAGAGTCAGTCCTATTTTTCTGAAAAGCAAAAGCTACAGGGATGCTAGGATTTTTCATGTACATAAAATTAAATCAACTTTGAGTAATTTTAGTTTTAATGAACGGGTGTACAAAAACAAAGATGAAATTGTAAACATGAATAACTATAGCATTCTCTGAAGAGCTTAGTGATGTTCTGTCTATGCAACTGTAAAAACAAAATCAGCTTTAACAGAATGTTTTTTCTTGTTTTCAAGATTTATTTTAATGTAGGAAATGCTATTTTCTCTTTAAATGAACAAAGCAAAATGAGGATCAAGTGACCCTAAATTGAATTTTAACATGTCTAATGCAAATATTGTAAAACTGCTCTAAATCAACAGAGACCACAGGTGATAAGCTAAATAACTGTGGCATCAAAACAAGAAATTCAGTCAGAGATTAAAGTGAAAATGCTCAGAAGCATTAAATTAAGAGAGAACTGTGTTTCATTCAGTACCTGCAAATGGAAAGCTAAAAATACCAATTTTATGGCAGCTAGTTATTCAGGAAGAAACACGAATTCGGATTCTAATCTGAATATTAAGCAAGTCAAAATTAAGCAGCAAACAGGACATAAAATATTCCAGTTAAAAATGAAATTGATGGAGTTGGATGTATGACTCAGCAGGTTGGTCTACAGGTTACCTCATGACAATCTACCAAGTAAAAACCCTGCATTTCCTACTATTTGACCTGTTCCTGGTAACAAAATATCTCAAATCCCAGAATATTAATGAGAAAAAGTGCAAAAAACAATGTCAAAACCAAAATAAAATATAATCACAGTAATAAGAGAATGTCAGTCTCTGTGATAATAGGGAACACTGACACTATTTGGTAAGTCTCGGTGATTATCCTACAAAGTCTGCCCTTACTGTGTAATGAGAAATTGAAGAGATGAACTAAAAGAGCTATATGAATAAAAATATGAAGATTAATCAGTCTTCATTAAGAAGGAGAAAAGCACTCAGAAAAACGTTTCAGAAGCAACCTAAAATCTCAGCCTTAGACTTCAAGTTTCTGGGTAGATCTGGAAAACATCATGTTAAGTTCCTAGGTATCAATATATTTTATCAATCTTAGTCTCATCGAAATGCATTGATTCTCCGCCTTAAGTACCTTTCGAAACAGAAATTGGAACATTAGCTTTTTCTTTTTCTACTTACAACAAGTAGCAGAAAAATACAGTGAAGCAGCACATATTAAAGTGGAAGGCTTGAGTTACATGGCAAATACACTATCACCAGAAAAGGATTAAGGAAAGGAAGTAGGAAGAAAAGACATTTACATTTTGTATTTGTGTGATTATGAAAACTGCAGGAACTGGGAAGTAGCAACTAATTAGAATGCAATGTGAAGCTTCGGTTAACTGCAACCACAATAAAGAAAACTTACAAAACTGAGACCTTCCTGGCCATTCCTGGCTCACAAGATTTTTATTAAGGGTATTCTTCTGTGGAGTGATGAAGCCTGGACTAAGACTGCCAGATCAAGGGTCACTTTTCAGTGAGGGAACCAGCTGAACATTGGGAAGCTTGAACTGGGTCATGATTTTTCAAAAGTTTATGAAGCAGATTTGTCAAATATGCTTAAGTATTCCTAATGAAACAAACACAAGATCTGTTGCTAACTCCAAGTACTGCCAAGCCTCTAAGAGGGAATGGGAAAAGTGGGAGCAACTTGAGTAAGAACATGGGTAAATACAGTTAAGCAGGGTCTGCTTAAAAAGAAAACAAGACACAATCAATATGGATTTTAGGAAAGCTTTTGCATATGCATTCATAAAAGCTCTTGCAGAGAAATGGAAACACATTCTTTAAATAACTAAAAAGGTATTAAATATTAAATGGATTTTGGAATTGAAGTTTGAAGAAGTATAAATAAAAGGTACTAGTCTGTGAATAACAGAATTGTATTTGCCAGTGTGGACTGCTCTCTATCGACCAAATTGTCCCCAGATTCAGACTGGAAGCTTTCGTTCAGAGATCTGAAGCTGAGCTGCGCTCCATCCTTTACAGGCCAGATCACTTAGGTGGAGGGAATCATCATCTGCAACTGTTCTGCACAAAAACATATGAACCAAGGCACAACTGGTGCGTGCCTGCCTGAGACTTGAGGATCTGGCCCATATGGTTTGTTTATATCTGTTTGCTCATAGTTTGGCTTACTACTGTTTTCTAAGGAGGAAGGTGTGAATATCACACTGCTCCATAATGAATCACAGATAAGCATATGACCATTTATTTTCCACTGATTCATTTCTGTTTTACTTCATGAATATGAAGAATAAGGAAACTTGCAGGCATGCTGTACAGGCAGTACACATACAGAATCTCATCATCACTAGCTTATTGGGCAACAGCCAATTTGTTCATCAAAGCACTCAGCTTTATCTCTCTCTCTCTCTCTATATATATATATATATGTTTCTACATGGAACAATAAACCAGCAACTCATTTTGTATAGAGAGCTTATGGTTACCTTTTTTTTTTGACCTAGCACATTTACGCCTTTGTTTAGAAAATGTCTATGTATTCTAGGATGCAGAAAAGGAGAAATGAATTGTGTCCCACACTTGAAAAACTCAGAAGTTTCCAACACATAGTGCTAAAATCCTTGAAAGGCACCCATAATATCCTGCAGATGAATTATTTGCTGCCACTTTGCTTGTTTTCTTTGCACACAGAGATGGCAAGAGACTAAGTCCCCACAGAAAGCTGACAAACATTTCTCATAGCCCTTGGACAGCTGATACTTAAGAAGTACTGCGCAAGTATCAGTTCCCCAGAAGTGTCCTTGAGCCCATAAGGTTCTCTGGCACTGATAGAAGATACACCAACTTGTAACCTCTGAGGGACATCCAGGGAAACAAAGAGCTCAGGATTAACTAAGCAAACTGGAGCAATAAAATCAAAAAGCTTTCAAAATGAAAAGCTTTCTGAAGCAAATTTTCCAGGGTACCTAGTTGGAAAAATGCTCTCAGCTATTTTCTTCCTTATTAATATTACTAGTAACAAGGTGAATAAAAAAAGGAAATAGTAAGGTACAATAAATCCATGAGCACAACAATAAATTGCAAGGTTTTATAGTGTATTTTTTTAGATAAGCATTTCATAACAGAAGAATAGTATCAGTGACCACTTCTCGGATTTGGGCACTCACCTGGGCAAACTGACCTGGCTAATAGCATAGAATAAATTAGTGGCAAAGATGGGAATAGAAACATTCCACTTTGGGGTTAGGCAATGACAAGTCTATTAGCCAGGCTTCTCTGATATAGTTCAAAACTGACCAATTATGTCACAAGACATTATTTGGGAGAAATAACTGAAAAAAAGGAGAAACCATGTCTTTTTTCACCATTGAAGCTAAATGCATGAAGGTCAATGGAAGGCTGAACACTTGTAGTCAAAAGGCTACAGAAGCAATTTTTCATTATTCCTTTTTCTCAGTGAAAAAAAAAAAAAAAAAATGTTCTTTATTGATAAAGCCTTCCGAGGTCCTCAAAATCCCAGTTATGTACTTCTTTGCTAATTAAAACTGGAAATAAAACTTGCACAGCTGGATTTCCAAGTAGTTTCAAATGAACAATTCACTTATTTGATACTTCTGTTTTGATTTTGGTGCTCCAATATAATATATATGATGTCCACACAATCACTGACAAATTTTGTGCATCATCATCACTTTTAGAAAAGTTCTAAAAACCTATCAGTTTTCTGACATAGTGTCATTTGATTGCTTTCCCATTTTAGCAACTGATTGGACCTGAACTGTGGACATAGAACTGTGGATTAGAAGTATTGTGCCAAAACTATAATGAAAATGCTTATCCCACTCATTAAGAAATTGACCATTTTTCTGATTTTTCCCTAAAATTATTTCACCTCCATTCTACTTTTAGTAACTATTTTAGTGCCCATTTGAAGAACATGAAAACCAAGTTTCTTGAGTTTCTGCCTAATACACATTGTAATTTGGCACTGTCTCACTTGGTTGACGTATGCTTCTTTTGAATACCTAGCACAATGTGTGCCTCCTGGAAATGGTTGGTAGGAAAATGCAAATAAATTGTACAAGAATGCTTATAAGTGACATTCCTCTCCGTTTTTCATACAGCTTTTCATTTTACCTAATCACACTATGCTCTTTCCTTCACCGAACCTCTTTTAGAAGTGTCTCATTTATTGTATTTTTTCAGGAAGTAAAATAAATCCTTAGGTGCTAAAATAACAGTAAAACTGACATGATTTTTTCAATGAGTTCTGGAAATAAAAGAATTCTTTTCACTTCTACCCAGTACATTCTGCAGAGGATACAGCACACCAGAGATTGCAGAATTTACAGTATTTTCCTGCAGCAAATTACTTTAGGGCCAGAAGATAAAATCACACTGAGATGATAAATTACTGGTTATTTTAACATAGGCATAGAAGAGAAGGGTGTTTCCTTTCCTGAGCCCTTTTTTCACTGTTACTCACTAGTTAGCATTTTGCTGTTCAAAAAACAAGCCTCTGGAGTATTTGATGTCAAAATGAAACAACTGTACCAAGAAATTATACTGGCACAATTGCAATGATGACTGCCTGTAAGCTGTATTTGTGCTCCAGCTGATTCCTTACCAGTCATCCTCAGCAAGCATCATCCACATCACTTCAAAAGTAAACATGGTTCTTGCTTTGGAAAGATAATAAGAAGTTGTAGTCTCATGAAAAGTAATATGTAACGGGATCACATTCAGTAAAACAGGAAAAAAATACATGAAACCTGTTTCTCTTTAACCAACCTACACAAGTAAGATCACCACCACAAGAAGACTTGAACTACGTACAAGTGACAGCACAACTAAAAAGGTTTCTTCCCTTACAGAACCATCCCATAATAAGAAAACAAAGTATTTTCTTATAATTTTCCAAGGAAGGCTCTGAATTTTGAATGAAAAGGGAGCTGGTCCTATTCAGCCTAGTGAAGAGAAAGATCAAGGGGAATCTGATCAATGCATATAACAATCTGAAAGGAGGGCATTGAGAGGATGGGGCCACACAAACTCTTCTCAGTGGTCCCAGGCAATATGATGAGAGGCAACAGGAATAAACTAAAACATAGTAAGTTCCACCTGAATATGAGGAAGAACTTCTTTACTGTGAGGGAGACTGAGCACTGGAACAGGTTTCCCAGAGAGGCTGCAGAGCCTCCTGCCCTGGAGATATTCCAGAGCAGTCTGGACGCAATCCTGAGCAATGTGCTTTAGGTAACCTTGAGAAACGGTTGGACCTGATGACCTCTGATGGTCCCTTCTAGCCTCAAGTATTTTCTGACACGGAAATTTATACTGCTTTATTCTAATATGCTTCTCACTATAAAAATAATAATTCTTGGTCCAATTTATTGAACAAATTAAACCTGAAACCAACTGGTTTTATTACCGGGGTGAACCTCTTCTCAATACCTCACTCTTTGTTTCCCATTCTGTATTTGCAATGCAACTTCTGAATCACAGTTTAAACACAATGACATTAAAAATGTATTGTTATACTAAGATGAAGTGTTATAAATTTTTAAACTGGTCGTAAAGTGTTGTAATTCTGGGAGTTTCAGAGAGAGACAAAGAGGGGTTGAAGTGCAGGGAAATAAATAATCACACCTTAGTGCACATTCTGTTAAGTCAGTAATATCAGTCCTAGCTCAATAACTACTGTGGCCTTGAACTGCAGATATTACATAGCCAAAATGTGGGCAATTACTCATAATTCACAAAAACACTTCAGTTATTGCCTATATAATTCTGCATTTACGACTTCATAGAATGCTACAAATGAAACAAATAGCTGTTGCTTTTCCAGGATGACTCTAAAGAGCAGAGTGAACAGGAGCTAACAAACACAAATTTAAACACAGGAAATTCCATTCAACCATAAGCAAAAACATTTTTACTGTGAGTATTGCCAAACATTGGTGCAAGTTGCCCAGAGAGATTGTAGAGACTGCCTCCTGGGAGATACTCAAAACCCTAATGGACATGGCCCAGAGCAGCCTGCTGTAGTGACCCTGCTTGAGCAGAAGGGATGGACAGAGGTGCCTTCTACCCTCAGCATCTCTGAGTCTGTGTGAGAAGGCAGCTAACACACAGAATAAAGACTGAGCCTCGCAAACTGTCCTGTGCTCAGTATTTATTTTTTCCAAACATAACACAGGCAATTCAAGGAAAGCTAATTAAAACTAATTACTTTCAGGTGTTTTTTGTAGGATGAGGATAGGTTTGGGACTTCTAGAGGGATATCAGAAATAACGTGGCATTGACTTACAAAAGGATCTCTCGCAGGACAACCTGCAGTGCCAGAAGTGGAACAAATTAAAAAGATAACGATTCTGCAAAATGAAATTTTTACCTTGTAGCAGTGTAAAACAGAAAAAAAAAATCATATGAGTAAGGTAAAGATATACAACAACTGTGAAACTGGGTTAGTGTTAAGCATCTTTCCGTAGTGCAGAAAGTGTCTTATCGTCACCAAATTCAGTGCCCATTGTATCACAGGGACCTTTTAAGGCTCTGGAAAAGCAACTGACCTATCTCTAAGAAAATGACACCCAGGCATTGGGATCAGCTCAGGGGCTTGGTTCACAACTGGTGGATTTAAATACATCTGCAGTCTAGATAAAAGGAAGAAGGCTAAATGCATGTCTCTAAGGACAAGATGCTCCCAGAAGAGCAGGCCTTACAGTATCTCTTTGCAGAAACGTCTGATGGACCAGTGATGATGCCTGAGTGAAAGGGAGATCAGGTTTTTCTGCTGTTGAGGCTCAGTGCTCAGAGATGCCTGGCTCTTCTGCTAGATGGGAAATGGGAATTGATTTTCAATTCCTCATTAGGTGGCTGGCTCCATGTGGAAAGATAATAGAGGCAAGATCAGCCTTGCACCAACTTTTCCTCAGTGTTATTCCCTGCAGCCTGATCTCCATTACCACTCCAAAAGAAAGAACTGTGGAAGGACAGTTACCCTGCTTTTCTGTCATCACTTTTGTGTATTTACCATAACAAAAAGGATCATCTTTAGGGCATAAACCAAGCCTACACTTGCTCAGTTTCAGAAATGTAACCTACTGTCAGGCATGAGTAAATAGCTAAGAATTCAACACCTAGTTTATTTATCATCAGCCAGTGGGGAAAAGGGGGAAACACAGTGTTTCCAAATATGCAAGACCTCAAAAAATGAATACTGATGTAAACAATGTCACATCAGTGCCCAGGGAAAATGCTGCTAATTAAAGTCAGAGCAAAACCAAAAACAACATCAGTAACAAAAGCATCTAACCTCTCCTGCATAGAAATGAGGATATCTTTCCCTTGCTTATGACTTTAAGAGTGAGAAAACCTTTCATCTTACTTAAAATCACAGGAATGGAAAAAAACATAAAATCCATGTTATAGAAATAATTATGTAATTTTGTACTTACACATACCCTTCAATGATTTAGCTCATTCTTCAGGCAATGAGAATATTTGTTGCAAGTTTCTTATCTCAGCAGTATGAAATGGAGGCAGGACTTGGGCCCCTGAGACATGAATAAATATAACACTGAACGTCTGACTCAGTCCACCAGGGCAGCAATTTGGACAGGGTTACAGAAAAAAACATCAGAATTCACAAAGCACTGAGAGAAATGCAGCCTGCGTAGTCAGCTGTGCAGGCTACAAAATATGCTTTATGTTTCTGTGCAGGTTTTAGTTGCTCTCAGTTATTTATCACATGGAAGTGATATAGTGTATCCAAAATATTACCAAAACATAGTGTAAGTAACAGCTGTGGGGTCACTGTGAAGCTGAAGGCTACATTACATGAAAGTTGACTATAACATGAAACAACAGGTCCTGATGTCCCTCAAGTAGTTTTTATGAGGTATCTATTGAGACTTTTAGATACCTGGTCTTTCTACACCTGAGGAATTGTAAGTGACTCAAGTGCATAGAGTTTGTGTCTCTCCTGACAAGAGACTGAAACTTACTGTGAAACATAGACAGGGAACCATCATTCTGGTTATCCATGACTGAACAAAAGCATCCATCAGGTAGACCATTTGTTCTTGGGTTTTGGCGGTCATGTTTGGGTTTGGATTTTTTTCCGAATTCAATACTTTTCAAAAAGCATTTTTCACAAATATGCAGCAAATTAATTTTCCATCTCATGTTACAGTACTGATCAAAATGCATTTTGTCAGTTAGCCACAGCAAATACAGCAGTGTGGGCTAAACTAAAATTTAAAGGTTCTTGCTGGTATAAGTGGCTTGTGGTTTACACCTAACACATGCTAGTCACTGGTAAACCATTTCTTATTGTTTCTCGCACACTATTTGCAGGTGAGATGTGGGAGCATGACAAGCAATTTGGCAGTGCTAAAACTAGAAACACTTTGGGGGAACTGACAGATTCCATGATGGAATCTATGATTTAATAAAATAGCTTGCAATTCCTCGTATTAATGTTCCAAGGGGAATACAGTGCCATAATACAAATTTATTTTTCATATATACAGCATCACTCCCTGCCAAGCTCATTTCTTCTCTTCTCTCAAGCTGACATCTTCTATACTTGGGAACATCAAAAGGGACAGTAAAAAGCATTTGCAAGACTACATTTCCACAAGCTTTCTACAGACTTCATTCTGAAGGGCAGCAATTCTGCATGAAGCTCTAGTTTGATTCAACTGAACGGCCTCTTTTGCAGCTCTTAACTGGTTTAACTGTGTGACTCAGCCAGCATCAAAAGAATAATTTGGATGCTACCAAAATGAGATTCACCGGAGTCAAGATTTATATCTTTGCTTCTTTTTTATTTGCTATTTTTAACATTGCAAAACTAAAAGACAGCTGTAGTGTCAAATCTACCTTTATGTTTTACCCCCCACAAAAAGTAATATTACCCTGAGGCTAGGATCACCTCTAGGTGTGACAGTCAAGCAAGGGAGTAATAAAGAGGATTAATGTCATTTCTATCACAGAGGTGATCTTATCTTGGAACATGAACATATGGGTAAACTTCACTTCCTGCACCAACTTTCCATACAAATTAGACACTTTATCAAGGTTTCAGAGACTTTGACAGTATCAAGTTAAGCAGAGCCATGAGTGCCCCCAGGCACTGCAATTCAACACTTGATGTCATTTAAATGTTAAATGGATCACTAGCTTTAGTTTCTGACCATGTAATTAGGACTGCCCCAAGGAATCTTCAATAGGCAGTCTGTGGGAGTCAGCCTGGGCTACCTGTGGATGTGACCATTTATCACTTGCTGGGTGAAACAGTTCAGTTCTAGGGGAATGTATAGTTTTCTGTCAACAGGTCTCAAATCATACTCAAATCACACATATAATGTATATATATAAATATGTAATATGTAAATTTAGCTGAAGAACTTATAGTCTACTCTTAACCTCGATTAAGTAATGAGGACATTTGCCACAGAAGCTTATGGGCTGTGATTTTGGTAGAGACATTTCACTCAGCGATGACATGCATGTAGCTCCTACCAAACACTCCTCTGCTAAGACCCCATCACCCTAAGCCCAAAGCCTGGTGCCACTCCTTTGCTGCTTGGTGTCTCACATACATGCTATAGCTGGTTGTGGATGAACTGAGGGCTCACAGCCTGCAGCACCAGAGCATGAAACATTCAGACACTGGATTACTCAAAGCTCAAAAATTCCATGTATACTATCATTCTGCTCTGCAAAATCAAATCATTCACACTTCCTCACCATGATAAAGTGCTCTAAACCCAAACTCAAACTGTTTCCAAGATGTTCAGATGCTGTGTTTACTAGCAGCATGTAAGTCTTTACATAAATAACATTAATTTATCCAATGCCATAGAATGAAGCTACCTGATACCAGTACCAGGAAACTTCTTATGAATGACTAAATTTTGCAAATGAGAAAGGAATAAGCTCCATTAAAACATGGCTATCACAAATTGGGCTGTATTTATTTGACAAATTATAGAGCAGTAATCTAGCAGATATGCCATAGTACATTTCATAAATGCAATTAAACCTTAGTAGTGTGAGACCTTGCTACAGCATCTGCTATTAAATCCTTGCTGAGAGATGTAGAAGAGAGACAAAAATTTCTTTCATTTCCTCCCTCTCTCTTTTTTGGGGAAGATTATAAAGTAAACTGCTTAATGAAGTGCAGATTATGATTACTTTACTGAACATAACTGTGACACAATATTTTCACATAATTAATTTATCTCTGACTTTCCCAACTATAAGGAACTTGGAAGAGAGGGGGAAAGGATGAGGGGGGCAGAAAAAAAAAAAAAAATTAATTTTAATGTCTTTGGTAACTTTCAGGTTATCAGGGAAGGAACTCTGAGGGAAAATACCCAAAGTTAGTTAATGGTTGCACCGTAATCACAGTGATGCTAAATACGGCTCCTGTTGCAACGGATCTGGACAACGGTGTAAAAGGAGAACCCAGCTGACAAGGAAGCAACACAGCTAGGCCCAGGATCAGGCCAGTATGTCCAGCTGCCAAATTCTATTGTTATTCTAGTCACTCATTCCTATTTATGAAATTTGCACTAGGAGGATATGTCTGGGTTTTGTCATATCAGTGTCTTCTGTGCTATTCAATCCACCAGATAATCATAATCAATAAGCTACTTCATGAGCATCCCCAACTCTCATTGTCACTGAAGAAATGCAGTAGTTGAATTAAAACTTATGAATATCAAGACTGACAACTAAAACCAGTATTTCTCTTGTTTACCTTACAGATCTCCCATCACAAAACCAGGATTAGAAATTGCACAAAGAATATACAAATAAGTTCACATTCAGTCTCTCGACCTTAGCAGCCAGATTTCCTTGATGCTCCTCATAACCTGCAAGATATCATCAGAATCCCCAAAAATGCTCTGTTCCCAAATGGTTTTCATGACTCTCATCTCCGAGCCTCTATTGAGAACTGGTAGTAAACTGAAATACTTTTTCTCCTTTACATTTTAAATACAGAGAGCAAATTTAAATCTGCATATTTAAAGAGCTTGGTTCTGAGATATAAACATCACCTCAGAAAAAGTTTCGTTTGCTGCAGGCCATATGAAACTATAGCTGGTTAGTAAAAAGTCTGTTAGGTGTTGAATTTGCCTTTCATAAACAGGTTGCTTCACATGTGGCTAATCCTCACTACAAACCAAATCTACTTGGCAGGAGTTAAAAACACATATCATGATTGTCAAACCTATGATTTATAACACACATTCATGAGATGGGTGGCTGTTTCATTGGATTGTCAGGGAGTAAATAGAAAAAAACATTAGTTATGAAATGAGCACAGTTTTTCAGGACAGAAAAAATACCAGGATGAGACACTGCAGATTTCTGAGCAGTGGCTGACTGTATGAATATCCTGAGAGCTTTTTAGAAGGAAAGAGAGGAAGAATTATATTAAGTCAAACTTGAGAACAGGCTGCTATCAGTTGTGGGACAGTTGTATATGTTTGAGCATATGTCTCTACATACAGCAGATACTACAGTAATTTTATACATTCAATAGAATATATTCGTTATCCTTTCCTTAAGTAATAATGATGCCAGCACTGTTAGAACACTATAGTCCACCCCTCAGCCAATCAGTGGTAACCAGGGGGAATGGCCCCTTACTTAAGCTTTCAGTGCCACAAACATATGAATAAAGGTCTCCAAAATGCTGCAGTGTGCTCCTCCACTAATCTGCCAGGAACAGTTTAAAATTCAGTAAAGTAGGATATCAGTTTTGAAGCAACATTTCTGAGTAGTAAGTGTTAAACACAGTCCTCACTGCATTTAGCAGGATAGCAGGAAGACCATCTGTATACATGAAGAAAACTGCCTTCACAGCAACTACTCCTGTGCTTCATCTTCCTGCAAATCTCTCCTCCAAAGTGCTTCATTATTTTTTCTTGCCTTCCTAGTTGCTTTGCTTGGACAGTTTTCTGTCCTTCCTACAGCTTGTGAGCAGGGTAACCACCAGCATCAACACTGCTCTTCAGCTGAGCAAAGCAGTGCAGTTCCTGCATTTGTTGGCCCATCCCCAGTTCTGCATGATGGAGAAGAGAGAAGGAAACAGGGAAAGAAAAGTCTTTTGAACACTCGAGGGGAAGGAGAAGTGAGTGGAGCTGCCACTGAGCTATTGGACCACTGTCTCCTTCACCTCTCCACGCAGGTCTGATTCACTGCTGAAGGCAACTAATTACCCAGGAAGAGATTGCTTCCTGTAAAGGAAAGAAATTTTAAGGTCTGTACTTTCCTGAATTATCTTGCAATTCCTTTTATCCTAAAAGGCACGTAAATCATTTTTTGTACAAAAAGGACTTTTTGACAAAAATAGGCAAACTAGTTCTCCATCAGTTGATCTTCTCTAGCTCAACAGGAATATAAAAGGGTTTTTTGTGGTGAGTTGTTTGTTTTGGGCTTATGTTTTGTGGTTTTGGTTTTTCTCACATGTGCAGAGATTTATTTCTAGCCCTACGCATCTGAAGGTACAATTTCTACATGAACTCCCTAGATAGTTCCAGGAACACAGAAAAGCAGGTCATCACATATGTATTGCACAGAATACTTCATAGAGGGTGAGATAAAAGTATGGTAGGAAAAAAAAAATACTCAAACTGTTTTTTGGAAAGGTTCTCCTTTTTAAAAGCATGAAGATTGAATAGGAGATTATGAACTGCATATTTCTAGTTTCCATCTGATTCTTGAATTTTGCAGACATAAGCGGTATAATAAAGGAGGAGATGAGGAAATAATGTCAGCTTTTAAAAACCACATTGTTTCTTCTTGTCTTGATTTACACAGGAATCTAAATATAATAGTGTATGGATTCCCTTAATTGTAATTAACAGGGCAGAGGTTGTGATTCATAAGGGTATAATTACTGCATTTTTCCAGAAGAACACAAATGAGAATAACTTTGAAAGAACAGAAGAAAAAGCTATCACAAGCAAAACTGAATAGAAAGAATGTAGAGTACTACTGCAGCTCAACAAAACCCGAGAATGCTAATTATAAATCACTCAGTTGCACAGGAAAGCCCAATTCACACTCATACTAATTAAAAGATGTCTTTGTGAACAATCTAAAGCCAGCTGAAATTTAATTTTCTTAAAGGATTAAATCTGCAAAAGCAATGGCAATACTCAGACCAGAACAGCAAACTGCCAAAGGCAAATGATGTTCCAGAGCAATACAGAAAAGAGAAATATGTCAGAAGCATTCATTTTTTAATTCCTTATAAACAAGCCAAATTAGAAGGCAAGATACCTCCAGTTTATGCTAGCACACCGTGTTCACAACCTTTTCCCTTCTTTCAATTACTATACACCGTTACTACTCAGTGAATTAGATTGCTTCAGATAAATTAGCAAAGAATTCAGGTGTTAAAATTACACCCACTGAAATTATTTTTCAGCTGGAAGACTGCAACTATAGACCATAACGCGCTCTGTAAGCACTACTCCTCTCCTCAAAAATTAAATACTCATTGGGCTACAGATAGTAACAGACTGACACAGCAAGCCTAAAGGTTCAGAGATGTGAGATCAAAGCTCAAACCTTGCTCCAAATAGAGATTTAAAAGGATTTCAATATGGGATTCCCCCTGTCCTGGGAAGTGCCTAACTCCTTGTTATCTGGGACTACAAAGAGAAGCAACACTGTTAATTTACCTCCTGAGGGCTAATCAGCTCCTTCTCCTGAGGAACTGAATCTTTCAATTGTTGAGCTTCCTGTATATTTAATATCAACACATTATTGACACTACTTCTAGCCTAGTAAAACAAATAGGGTCAAGACTGAAACATGACAATCCTGCTTTGCTGTTAGCACGCATCCTAATTTTATATTACCTCTATCAAAAATTGGTCACTGGGGGGACAGTACTTGACAGACCCTCATCCCGACATGATTCCCTCTTGCAAGAGGACAAGTAAGTTTAGCTGCAGGGGTGCAACCTGTGCCACGCAAGGTCAGCAAACAGGCTTAAGTAGAGGTAGAACTTTGGAGACCACAGCATCAGGCAGATTACTTGGAACAACCAAAACCAGCAAGGAACTGTGTTCTACCCAGCAAACATATTCACAAGGAACATGTCAGAGCACTAGAAGGGTTTGGCTGCTAAAAGTTCCACCAGAACTGAGCCTGGGGAATTTGGAAGACAACAGTAACACAGATTTGCCCAGACTAGACTCTCAGTGGAAGTAGTCATGCTCAGCAAGAAAGAAAGCGATTAGGAGAGCCTGCTGTTCTACAACTACTGGTTCTGTGGCACCTGATATACTAAAGAGTTTTCAGACAGCTAATGGAGAAAAGATTTACTATGAAATTAACAGAGACGTAACTTAAAATCAGGGAAGAAATAAAAAAATTAACAAAAAAAAGGTACCAAAAGAAGGCCAGAGGAGAATTTGAAAGTGATGTGGCATGTGATACCACACATGAAACCTCGTCTGAACTAAAAAAGGCAGTCCTGCGATTTGCAGAGGCTAGATAAATTCCTACTAAAAATGAGACTGCAATTTGGTAAGAATAGTAAGTATTAGTAAGAACATAAACCAGAAAAATAATAGTTACAATTGTTACAATCAATAAAGCAAACTAAAATTCATAGATCAAAAAAAATTACCTAGCGGAATAAGGCTTATTACAAATGACAATACTTTTTCATGAGACAGTATTCAAAATACTAGTTAAAATAAAAAAAAAAAAAAAAAAGACCTCATGCATTAAGTAAGGCAGAGCTCAAAGCAGCAGCACAGCAAAAAACAACACACACAGTTGCATATATTGTCAAAATAAAAATAAGCCAAGAAAACTCCCAGGAGATCCAAGAATTTTGCAAATGTGGCCAGTACATTCATAGTACAGAGGAGGAAAAACACAGTCTTTTTTGATCAGCACTTTTGTAAGAGTAATACATGATGTTGTGAAGAAAATGGAGAAAGAGAAGGCAAAGTAGACAACGGGACGATCTCAGCTGCTAGCTCAGACATTCACATCTGCCACGGTTTCATAAATATTTGATAAGGCGTGTGTATGCCGGGAAACTGCAGCAAACTCAGGTGTTGACTCTGGCATTTAAGTTTAGCAAATTGGGGAAAATGGCAACACCTCCTCACAACCCCAGTGGAAACAGCATTGAGACCCAGCCAGCCTACAGCTTTCATTTGGAAGGTCTCAGAAGGCACTAACAACAGTGAGACGAGAAAATGGAGGTGCTGGGATAAGAAGATTCACAAGTTCTAAATATTTAATTTTCTAGAGAAGCCAGCAGGCCCGAGCAGGACTGCTTTAAAAATTAAACAAACAACATTTGTGAGCTGAAGTCAGAAAGCTACTCATGCGCTCTTGAACTTGTGTGTTATATCAATCTGGTCTTCATTTAGTTTTGTACTTTTATGGATTGACCTCACCGGGAAGAATCTGCAAGAGGAATATTGAGGCTCCTGTTGGCATATGTAATCCTTGAAACAAGAAACTAATACCAAAGAGCCTTGCCAGCACTCCACAGCCACTTCAAAGTAATTTAGCAATTACAGAGTAACAATGGAACAAGGTAAATACCCCTTGTGGAACAAAAAGGTTTTGCATTTCACAAGAAGTGTGCATTTCGAAAGGGTCTTTCTTGGTTTCAGCTTCTCTCTAGACAGGAATTAAGGCTACATTTGTAGCAGCAAAGTCCTATAAACTAATGGAGTTCTGGCCTGAGAAATTAAAATCTCTAGTCATTCTGATAATGACTTCTGCTCATTTCATGATAATTTCTGTATTAGAATTTACCTCAGAAGCTATTTTAGCATCTACCACATTTTCCAAACTGCCATTAGTAAAAGATAAACAGAAGAAATTCCCAGTGCATGAAATCCAGATACCTACGCTGCAGAAAGCACCAGCAAAAGGAATACTCCTGGCTTTTCTGTCATTAGAAACAATCAGCATTGGAATAAACAGTTGCCCTTCCTACTGACAGATAAAAATAGCAGTTACTGAACAAAAAACCCTCATTTGCACTTAACTGAAACCACAATAAAGGTAAACCCAGGATATTTTCAGTATTAGGGAGTCATTCTTTAGTTTATTTACATGAGAAAGCAGCTTGTAATTGTAAAATCTCATAGCTATTTGAGAATGATGGAAGCAATTTCTGACTAAGGCTGCAACAGATTAACTTTACTTTTACTGCATATGAACGCTATTTGTAATGTTACACAACATGACATTGAGTATTTGTTTCTTCATCTTCTGCCCTGGAGTCCAGTGGATACCTGTAGGGCTCACACATCATATATAATGTGGTTGTGTATTTATGCTAGAAAAGGTGGTGCAGTGCATGACAAGAATTTAATTACTGTGGATAACACATTCTGGTATTCCACTCATGGCTCTAAGCACGTGCAAGGTCATGACCAGATAGTATATGGCTAATTATAGAAATAACTACTACATCATAGGAAAAAATTGAGAAGTCTGAATTCAATCATTCATGTTCTTTAATGGTGACTAAAGTATCTTTAAGCATAGCCCCTGCTAGAGCTCTGTCTTGTATACTTCACCTTGCATGGCTTTACTGTTTCTTCAAGCACAATTTGCAAACAAAATATACACAATGCTAAATTTTTGCCAATACAGATATTGTAGACTTCTAATCTTGAGTGAGATGAGTCCCTCTTGTTCATGTCCACCTTTCTGGGATGATACAAAGAGTATTATAAAGTACATTTAATAATAGTCATTATAAAGAGAGCAAATATCGTCAAACCAAAGCACTACATAAACTTGTTTTTGCTTCTGCTTGCCACCCTTTTACCCATTTCTTCTGACTCTATCCCACGTTCTGTAATAATGCAATGGCACTATATTCACTACAGCAGTACAAATGATAAAATAGTTGGATAGTTACCTTGGTTCTAAAATCTTGTGATCCAAAAATTTTAATAATAAAGCCATTATTTTCCAGGACTCCATAAAGATACTGGGCATTTTCGGCTGTGTGCAAAACAGTCAGGAAATGAGAGGAAATGACAGGGCTCCCACCTGAGAGCAAGCCAAAGGGCTTACTGGCAGCAGAACCCATTACCTGCCCTTCACACCTCCCTGGGGTGTTCCGAGGAATAACAGGCACTAGCTGAACATGCAGACTTTTGCTATAAGAAAAACCTTTTCATGTCCTGGAAAATGTTGCCCAGAAAAGCTCTGGAATCTCCATCCCCGGAAACATTAAAAACTTCAATGGACAGAGTCCTGATCTAATTGCGGGGTGGAGAAAGCGGCTGGAGTACAAGACCTCCAGAGCTCCCTTTTTAACCTCTGCAATTCTTTCGCTCTATTCTGCAGACATGCTGTGGGATGGTGATTTGACATTATGAAAAGAAAGCTCAGGAACATGCCCCAACTACATTGCACTACCTTAATGAAATAATTAACCAGATTAGCAGACATTCTGATATATGCTGGCACATGAAAATAGATTAAATGTATTAAACCTGATGATGATTTTACAACAGTTCATCTGTAAAGCAGTAGCATTTAACATGTGACAGTTCACAGTGGAAAGGAAAAGCACAGCCAAAGGGTGATAATCTGTGTTACTGAAGGTGAAGAGTGTAACCTTGGTATCTTTACTGATATCAGTAACAGCACAGAAACAAGCTCTGACATGACTCTATTCTGCACAGGATTTTCACAGACCACATCAACCTTCAATAATATTTTGTAAATTTAAATCTCATGCCATTGCAAAGAGTATTTATTTTGAGCAGAAATGAAAGGATAGCTTTTTTATTATCCATAATTATTAAGTATTCTTTAGCTTCCTGTAAAATTATTTTCAATGGTAAAAAAAAAAGGTTTTACTTCTGGAAGAAAGCTCAGATGCTTTAGAATAATGAGTAGTATTTGGTGGGTAGACTCTTAGTGCAATCAATGACATTTTCATGCACAGGGCTCTGACAAAATAAAAAAACTTCAAAAAACACAGCTTGTTTTCCTTCTGCTTTTCCTTTGCTAATACAGTTTCACAAACCTTTGACTTTGACAGGAAAAATACACTGCATAGTCAAACACCGCATGGGTTTATGTGTTTTGCTCAGCACCACTAAAAGCAATCAGATTTTTTAAGTGCACAATTAAAAGACACGTAAATCTTTATAAAATGGGGGCCTACACCAACTCATACTAAAGAATGGATGGTCTTCATCCCAGTGAAACTCAACCCCACTCTCTTTGCAGAATTTTTCCATATGGTAAAATCCGACAGGCAAGTTGGATCTCTTTAACGACAACCAAAATATTGTGTTGGTATGCAGCTGCAAAAATCCAGATAATAACTTCTGCTGAAAAATAAAAAGATAATGCTCCATAGCTGTATAGTTGTATTTTCAGTATGCTAATTTACAGTAAAAGGTTTCCTATTATTTAAAACTTTATTTTGCTTCTGGATGAAAGAACTGTTCACTGAAAGAACTGTTAGGAAGACCTTGAAAAATCAACTGTTTCAAAAGAGAAAATGCTGTCAAATATACACAAAAGTGCGTAAGTGTTTGCAAAATTTTGACTTAAAAATACAGTACTTCTAGCATTAGAGTAGAAAGTGCTCACTGGGAAGTTTATTAATAGAGTGGCTGAGTCATCAGCAAAGAATACAAAATGACCACTTGGTGATCTGGGAAACAAAGCTATTTTAAGAATAAAAATAATGTTCCAGGAATTACATATATGTATGTATGAAAAATATAATGCAGAGAATTGAAGCTGAGGAAATAGTCTATATTTTCTGGAATCAAAAAACTCTTACTGTAGCACAATAAAAATTAACAGGTTTTTTTGTTACTATAAACCAGCTTATTAAACCAGTAGGGCTCTCAATCTTTACACAGCAACGCATCCTTATGCATTAGCTGTGAACTATGTGTTGTTTTAATGCTAGTTTTATTTCCAGCAATCCAAATGGAATAGACTGGGATTTATTTTCGATTTTCAAGTCAAAACAATAAACCTTTCTAACTTACTGGGGAAAAAAAGGAGGTGAATTCAAAGTAGAATTCATGTCATGCAGATTATTTTGAACTCTCTTCAATAACTTTGAACAAGTGATGATTGCAACATTAACCTGCAAATATTTATTACAGCAATTCACTCTGAGGTGAAAAACATCATCAGTTCTTTTGCAATGGCTTGCTTTACAGAGATCCATCATAAGAAGTCTATAGAACAGAGCATGGGAGAAAGGATAATTCTCCAAGAAGAACCACTGGAGTAATTGAATACTGTTTGAGACATTAATGTAGCAAGCAGGCAACAGACATATTTCTCTGTCTTGTTTCATCACCAAAAGCCTGCCTATGTATATGTTGGCTGGGTAATCCTATTGGCCTTGGTAGCATAGAGCTATATGACTGAAAACAGCACAAAGTTCATGAAAAGGCAAATCATCTTCTTAAATCTTTTATGCAGATTTTTCATCTTCATTTGCAATGTTAAAAGAAACATACTACTATATGAAGTATGAGCTACTAACTTCAGTAAGCTTTAAAATGTCTCTAAATTAACAAAACTCCTGTCTTCAGTGGACAATCAATCAAAAATATAGCGTGCTGATCCAATGAGATGCTGAGACTTCCTTTGGTTCCTCTTTGGAAGGGAAGGAAATGACAATATTTGTTTTAGAAGTTGTCAACAAAATGCCTATGAATTCCTATACCTGATATAAGAGAAGTAACAAACTCAATAAATTACCTTTGACAGCTTTGGGATGTTAGGCATGTGCCCATAATTTTTGTTCCCCAAAGGAACAACACCTGCTAATCTAAAACGTCTTGAAAACTAGAACACTCACGATATGGCAATTCAGGCTCACATACTATTATTCTGAATGGTTCATCACCTTGATTGCTTAGGGGGAATATGGTAGGTACAAAAGTTTAATGACAGTTTCTTGATTTAAACACAAAACCAAATCCAGACAATTAAAATTTAGGCCTCAAAGGAACCCTTTGTGGATACGCATGTGCATACTTTACTAATAAAAATAGCCAGGGATCACAGCCAGGAACCAATGCCCGGAATCTACATCTGCTGTGCCTAAGACAATTAAGGTGCGGAGTGCCTCAGCACATGGAACAGAAGGGGGTGAGGAAAGAGAGAAACTCCTTGGAGAGATGTTTTCTCTCTTTGTATTTTCACTTGTCTTTGATCTTCCTGCTATTTGCCTTTCCATTGCTCTTTCTTTGCAGTTCCTACATTACCTGTCTACTATATTTTTCTCATTTACTGTGATCATGCTCATATATGATACTTCTCTTAGCTCTTTTTTGATCTTGCTTGCATTCTTTCTTATTTCTTTTGAACTTTAACTCCATGCCTTCTCCTCACTTAAACCAAAATTAGTGAACCACTTTATATTTTTCCTCTTGCCTAGCTTACAAGTTTTTAATATTTTTTCCCTGGAGCCTTTTATTTTCACTATGCCTCCCAAAACACTAATTCGATTGAACACATGATCCTGGGTCTCCTCTTGTGCCCCTCTTTTACACCTCCCAAATTCAATAGAAACACTTTCATTTGCAATGGCATTACTGAGAGCACAACCCTAACAGATGAAACACTGATTTATTAATTCATCCTCCTTGAAGCTGTTCTATTTATGTATTCCTGGGACTAGAGAATGACTCTCCAGCTCATAATGGCAGGAGTTAGCAGTTCCAATGAATATTCAAGTACTTCATATGCAAGCAGAAGACTTCCAATTGGAGATAGAGAGAGGTTATGTCCAACCAGTGAAATAACATGGGGAGAAGGAGCAACAACACAACCTAAATTATAACGTTTAATAATTTGTATTCTCTTGCTGCAATTTTGGCAACAGCAGAGTATGCACTAGGGAACTGATCACAGAATGCACTGTTCCTGATAGGCAACTTAATGTGGCTTCATTGCCTCTGGATATCTCCAACCCTACAACACCCTGCAACCCTGTTCCAGTAACCTTTGCAGTCTTAAAACAAGTTTTCATGCTACATCATACCATAAGGTAGAGAACACTTAGCTTAACTTTTCTGCCAGAAAAACACCAACACAGTCCTCACGCTACATAAGATATTTTGAAAAGAGCTCCTGGAAGATGGGAGATCTTGGTCTGAATCCAAACACTGAATGAGGCAAAATGACAGAAACATGTCTTGAACTAAAGTTCAGGGGTACATCATAACACAGCAGAGAAAATCAGACTTTTTTTGGTAAGTTTCATTAGTCTTCCACCAAAGGATGTCAAGAGAGTGGTAGAAGACACTAATCAGAAAGGCATCATTATTATACTTTCTAAAAGCAGAAAACATATAGCATAGCTTGCCAAAATGATCATTTGGCATATTTAGTTGCTTTTAATGATAAACTTGTAATACTCCTTTTAGAAAGAGCTGTTTTGATTTCTTTTGGTTTTGGTTTGGCTTTTTTTGTTTGTTTGTTTGTTTTTAATTAAAGTCAACTAGCACTGGAAAAAAAACCTGCACCAAGAAGCAGCCGGAGACCTAATAATCACATTTTGCAAAACAGTTTCAATATTTCTCATTTTAAAATAATTTTAATTTTACTTTATAAAGAAGTCTATATGCAGTGTACTAACATGATTTTTTTTACCCCAGAAAGCTAAAGCTTTTCTTGCAGCAAACCACACAAATTCAAGATGACAAAACCGAGAACTGCATGTATATTCAATAATTTACTTCCATTATGTCATAAAATGGGAAGTTAGAGAGTAGGAAAATATTCCTTAAGGCAATCACTTACCGTTTTGACATTTCTAAAATGGGACACTTAACAGCAAGTAATACTGCAGAAAATATCCTTGCAGAATAATAATCAAATCAGAGGGAAAATGAGGTGAAGTGTGAAGGTCTCAGTGTCATGATTTGTTTAATTACATTTTTTATTAAGTCCTTTTTCTGCTCTGACAGCCTGTAAAATAGCCTTTACTAAATTTTACATATCAAACCGATTTTACGTGTTAGATTGGACACAATAGGTTTCCTCAGAGAAGATGTAACTTGAACCTGTTTCTGTCAACCCTGAAATACAAAATGAACAAGAAAAAATAGAGGGAAACTCAGGAGGAAAAAGAAACATGAGCAAATGATGGTAGAAGAAATTGAGGTGGTAAAAGAAAAGGGGGATTAAAGCTCAGACAGATGGAGGTAAAGAGACCATTTTAAGGGGGATGCCAGAAAACTTGCATCTTGCATGATTATCCTGACTAATGAGCATTTATTGCTGTGTTTCACCTTTGAACTGGAAGTTTACAAATGTAGGGGAATAGCACCAATTTGTCACTAGCAGATATTACTTATAGTTCATTCCAGGCTGGCATACACTTCCCACACTTTCCTGTTTGAGTGATCTGATGGATATACACTCATGAAGAATACTGTTGGTGCAACCAGCTGTTTGTGTGGCAACACGTGCAACACAACACTGGTCCCTAACACTTGATCATCTTCTGTGGAGAGGATTTAAATACAAGCAAAAAAGGGCATGGAAAGCTGCAAAGCGATTGGGTAGGGCAACAAGTTAAGTTTCATTCACAGCATATACTATTGCAAGTAGGATGTACAACAGTGTGGTTAGAAAACCATATATAAAGCTATCAAAGACAAAGAACATTAATGGAGAAAGAGCAAAATAAATATTGAAGCTCAGATTAAACGTGCTTCCAGCCATGTTGTATGAAGGTTGAATTCCACTGCTGAAAGCTTCTATCAGACATGTATCTTGGACTATAAAGCACCATCTGCAAATTTGCAGGGTATTTCATAAGTACTTTACATTCTTTTGTCCAGGCAATTACAAACAATGTGCTGCTTAATTTCAGCGATAACCCTTATGAGATCCTCAAATAATTACATTCAAATAGAAAGGTTCCAAGAAGCTAGTTTGCCAAGATTTGAAGTCCCCTGAATAACCAACTGTATGCTTGAGAATTTTAATCATAAATACACAGGATCATAAATACCCTAGGAAATATAAAAGGGACATATCCACCTTCAGCTGCAGAACCTTGTTCTGGAAGGACTGCATGAGTTCTCAACGCCATGATTTTCTCCATTTCCATAGGTATAGCTACAGTTCTAATCTAATTTTCTTCATGTCTTATTTTTAGAGCTTACAGTTCTTTTTTATCAGGTTTGGATTTCTTTTACATTTGCTTTTTCCCTTATTTCTTTGTTTCAGTTCAAATTCCCAAAGTAACTAATTGGTCCTTCGAATCAGTTACCAATATAAACCCAAGCAGCACCAGAAATTCACCAAATACTTGTAACTTTTTTTACTTCTGCCACATCATAAATATATATCTGTTTGGGTATAGATGCCAATCCTAACACCTTCTAATCTGTACACACAGCATCGTATATGTACAGACAGGTTAAAGTCAGAATTCTTTGTGGAAAACATCTGCGTCCGACCATGCAGCAGCTGCTTGAAAGCCTGGCTCCTCCTGCCATGAGCTATTTCATATCAAATGCCCCTTTTAAAGATTTCCAATGTCATAATTTGCTTTCAGACATTTCTGTCTCAAAAATGAGTTTCTTTTATGCTGTTTCTGGGAAACAGATGTTTTAAGGGTACATATCTGGTTTAACCAGGTTTTCATAATGGCCAAGTGCCCAAAGCAGAATGGCAATGCCATGGATTTAGCTTCCTGGGAGATTCAGTTCTCATTAACCTTTGCATGATCTTGGGCACATTTCCTATAATCCAAGGCACTGCCTGAGTCCATAACTAGCAAGTACTTTTGAGCGCACACACACACCAAAGGAAAGTGACATTCTAAGAAGGCAAAGGAGAGCTACATACATCGTGTAAAGTAAGATTAGTTCTGCTTGTTTGTTCAAACTGGCCATGCTGATTAAGGGAAAGAATCCGCTACATGCATAACAAGTGGCTCAATTTATCTTAAAACCCTGATTAGTCAAGAGCAAAGAAGAAAAAAGGCAGCTGAGCAAGCTACATGATGAAAGGACACCAATTAACTGAAATAACTTAATAAAGTTTCAATATAAATACAGTGCTGTGTAAGAAGAACTTTGGGAGGTGTACAATAACGAATGCGAAGAGAATGAAAAACCCACAAGACTTGCATGTAAACATGTGAAGAAAACACTGATAAAATCTTAGTTATCTAGTTATTGCTGCGAACAAACATATCCCTGTTATATTTAAATATATTATGTGCTAGAATAAAAGCTATTCAATGTATGGCAAAGTATATACCGATGTGTCTAGTAAAGTAAAATAACTGTGGAGAACATAATTGAAACAAGAGGACATGTTAGCAACATGATGTCAGTTGCTGAGAGATCTGCAGTTAGGTTCACACTATAAAGACAATCAAGTTTTCATATATACATAAATTGCACTCTGAATGTGATGATAATCAGAGTTCCTGCAAATGCCTTAATGCAAATATTATGAAGAAACAACACAATTAAGTAATTCTCATAATATGAGGCTAAGACAAACTATCACAGACACTTAGTGAGGATCAGTAGAACTCTGGACAAGAAAATAAGCTGCACCAGTACTTTTTCCCTTATATTTCACTGTTTTAATTGTATTTTCTACAGTGTAAGTTCTGCTGGTAAAACTCTCACGCATTTTCTATTATAAATACCACTTTTTCAAGGGGTCAACTTATTCATCCATGGGCGAAATATTTTCATGAGACCTTTTTAACTTAAGAAAACTGGTTTAGTGAGCAAAGGTTCTCCTAAGCCTAAGCTGGCTCAAGGTAGAGCCTGAAATACTATAGTTTCACCTCAGATATTCTTTTTCATATTTGTTTTTCAGCTTTGCTCTATCGTTTCCAGAGCCAAACCCTTAATGTCTCTGTCTGCATGTAATCCATTGAGACCAGCTATTAGCAACTATGAGAGTCAATTACTGGTAACATAAAACAAAATTACCATCTGCCTGAACTCTAAAGGTGTCAACCTTTACCATTCATTACAAAACAATGGTGTGTATATTAATATCTTATTTCAATATCTTTTTTTTTTTTTTATTACAGCTTGGATTTTTTATTAAAATATACCTTCAGCATCTATTCATGAGCCGGTAGTGTGCGCTTGCAGCCCAGAAAGCCAACCGTATCCTGAGCTGCATCAAAAGGAGCGTGACCAGCAGGTTGAGAGAGGTGATCCTGCCCCTATTCTCTGTTCTCAGAATTCTCTGAGAATTCTGTCAGAATAATGTTCCAGGTGAATTTCAGAAGTACAAACATGTCAACTGTATCCGTGTTTAAACTGTAATCTTGAGTTTACATACCTAAAATATCTTCCTGTAATACTTTTTTATATATTCAAGGGGGTAAAGAAATAAATTAACCATACCAAAACCCAAAAATACATAAATAAAGGAAAAGATCCATTAACTGAAATATTTAGAATTCAACTGGACAAATGTGCATGTTAGTTACACAAACCAGATGGCACTTCTGATATATACTACTAGCACAAAGTATATTTTACCCATCTCCTTGAAAGGTGATACTGAGTAAGATTAGCAATATGCAAATATAAAAGGCCAGTGTCTGCCAAATCATATATTTTTTAAAAAGATGAACTATCTTTTAAGTGCTTAAATATAAGCTACATTTCTGAAAATTCAAACTTAGAATTGTTAAAAGGTCACTGAAACACCAATATGTTTTTTTTCCCCACACAATTATTGCATTGAAGAGCAACTTCTACTCTTGATAATGACACATATTAGCACAGTCTTGAATAAGCTATTGCTAATACCTCCCTGAACAATAAAATCCTATCAAAAACAATCCAATTGGGTAGGGTAGGAAATGTGTCTTTTACGTCGATGTTAATGGATAATCATCCTTGGTAACTGAAAGGACTGAAATCTCTTCTATTGCTCTTACTCTGAGTACTCCTATAGGTTAGTGACATTGCCACAAATAAACTCTAGAACCAAAGAAGTAACCCATAATTACTACTGATGTTATCCGTAAGCACTTTCAGGCAGAGGTTATGAGTTATGATCACAGTCAGCACCCTGGACTCCAGTCCTGATCTGCAATAGCAGGGTACACAGTAACACCCACTTTTAAACAAACTCCATGTGATTTTCTAGCAGTGCACTTTGATTTTTGTAAGGCAGCTTAGGCTGCAATAATGAACCCATAAGGAACTACCTTGGTCTGAGCCTGCTTATGAGCTTCCCCACCTGACCCAGGGAAGCCCATAAGTAAGTAAAACTTACAGAGTAAGCAAAGGGTGGTTTGAACTTCTGTCCAGCTGTGGGTAGCAAAAAAGATTAATTTCTTAAGTTTTTTTGCTTTAGCAATACATTTAACACAATGGAGTTAATGAGATAAGTCCTTCTGCCAAGAAGTCATTTTCTCTTATCAATACTGAAGAATTAGAAAGTGGTGGAATTATTTTTCTTTTTTTACCTACCAAAAAAATAAATTAACTTGAGCTGGACAGATCTTGACAAGTGTTTTACCTGCTGGTGAAGCACTGTGGCAACCATTCTCCCCTTATCTCTGACTAGCATAATCATATAATTGAAGGGGAATTAGTTTGAGAAATCAGAGATATTTAATTCATCACTGCAACATTTATGCTTAACAAACACAGAAATGTACTGTCCTTTACTCAAGACAATTGCTGGCTATCTACATTAATCTGCAATGCTAGAAAAAGACATATCTGCAAGTGGCAGCAATTCAAAATGTCTTTCGAGCCATCTTATTTTTTAAGCTTGACGATCAAAGAAAAAAAGATTGAAAATGTCTGCAATGAAATTTGTTTAATGCATGCCAAATATCCCATTATCTTATGAACCCTGTTAATACTTCCTTATCCTTCAGTAAATTTAGTTCACTCAATTGATGAGAAGGGTATAAACTTATATTTTAAAATTACTCCAAAATGTTTTCCAATGTGTACACAAGCAGAAAATTAAACTGAATTCTAATTTTGATATCAGAAGGACACAATTTTCTACCTGAGGAGCAGGTGTGCTCATCTTATCTTGCTATTCAGCATGCAACAGTGACCACTTCCAAAGTATGAAGTGAATTAAAACTGGTCAAAAAAATATCTCATTGTGGAACCTGTCTTTAAGCAAATCTGAAAGGATATGACAAGACTTTTGACATATTGTTGTGACATATAAATATCTTTTATTATCCATGTTCACCATCCCTTTTACTGCTCCAAATAAACCATTATTATCTTACCAGATCACATTCTCTCACACCAGAGACTATTTGCAACAAAACCTAATGATTTCTCTTGATCTCCTTGTCGGACTGAAATTTCAGTCGAGACAACATTCTAAGATTGACAGAACTGGGTTTTCTTTCCTATGAAAAAAGATCTTTTTCCCAAAACAGCTCTAAGAGAAATTTAGAGCAAAATACTGAACAGTTACGGGACAGCATCCCCACAGAGGGATGTTCTCCTGGCATTATAATGAGAAAAATGTGAATTTATAACCCTGTTTATTTTAATGGACTGTAGTTGTTTTAATGGTATCATCTTTGACATATCAAACTTAATATCAGAACCTGTAAAAGAAAAGTTCTGTGGATGAATCTTTGCTAGAAGGTGTATTTCTTCTAATTTATTTTAGATATTGACTTTACAATTTTATCAAGTTTTCCTTAGTCTTGAACTGTATGACTAGTACAAATAGTTTTTTCTAAGACCTACCTAAAGAGTGCTATTCTTTCCAGCTTATTTTTTGTTGATAGAGAGTTCAGTGAATGGATTGATCTACAACATACATGTGTATGTGTTTCCCACTAACAGGCCTTCATCCTGATCAGCTTGAGCAGGAAACAGGATGAGATCATTAATGCCATTTATATTCGCCTGAGTGCTGCACCTTTTGTCAGTGGTGTCCAGCTGTATCTGGTTTTCTGTATATAAGATATATGTGTTTGTGCATGTACCTATCAGAAACAGATGTTGAGCCTTGCCGCTGGGTGGACAAGGAGCTGTCAGTCTCATTTCTGCTGGATTCCTGGAACTGGCAGCCCATAACAATCTCCAAAGGTTTCCTGTTATTTCACATTTTTAAGATAGAGAAGGCAGAAAGCAGTACAGATTTTCAGGCCAAAATACTTCACTGATTTATATAATAAAACTTCAATGGGCCTTACATTTTGTTTTATCATTTTCCGTAGCAGCTAATGGTTACATTTGTGTACCAAGTTAATTTTTTTTTTCAGCTCTCCATTATGATATCTACAGCTTTTCTCCTCTGCCTGAAGAGATAATGAATATGCACACACAGCCAAAGAGCAATCAAAAGTGAAGCAAAAACACTACCATGAAGTTCAAGTCTGAAAAGTGTCACTGCATGCCGTAACACAAGTCTTAACTACTGCATAAGCATTGATATCAACATGTAAATTACGTAATACAGTTTATTCCATATCTATCATTGACTATTTCCTAAATATCTTCCATGGTCTCTTCTATTAATGCATTTTTAAAACTGAGAAAGGCTAATTCCAAATACAAAAGCAGATATTAGATAAAGTAGAAATTTCCATCAGGTTATCTTCTTTACTCCTAATTTCATTTTGAGTGTTGATATGCTGGTGGAAGAATAGTTGAATATACCAAAAAATCCCTTTGCATGGGGACTTCTGTACATCACCAGATTTCAAATCTGAAAAATAACATTTTACAGTTTGAGAAGTAAAATGAAAGTAAAAAAAATAATCACATTTTATTTAGTCACAAATGATCTAACAATTTAACAAACTCCTTTCTGAATGCAAATCATCTTCAAAACTTCATTTCTATGTAGAAGTATCACTTGCATAAGCACTTCTTATATGAAGTCGACACTTTCACATAGCAAATTATATTCAATGTGAATGTTTTGGTGCATTCAAAATTGGTAAACTAAAGATCAAATCCTTTAAGATGCATTAAGAGAGAAAAATCTGTTGTGGGTGAAACTGAATTATGTTTTTTTCTCACATGTCATCAGTCCCTGATATGATTCACTGTTGTCGGAAGCTTGTAAAAGCTTGTGTGGTTTTCACATGAATGACATGACGCTCCACCATAAGGCATGAAATATTTTCATCTGGGAACAAGGGTAAGCAACAACTTCTTTTTGATGAGAATGTCTAAGTGATAAGCACAGACTACAGGGCAGTTATTGAGAAACCACACACTGAAATTAATGTTACAAGCCAAATTTTAAACCTCAGTAAAGGAGTGGTAACCTTCAGAAGGAAATATACAGTCCTCTAATTACTGGTGTGCAGCTTCTAATCTTTCCTGGACAGCAAATGAGACTTTCCACTAGCAAATCCTCAACCTGGTTTTGTGCTGGAATCCCTGTCTGAAACATTGTCAATTAAACTAACGATATATAGTAATTTCTCCTTTGTCTAGTTAGCCAGCTGAAAGATTCCATATACTGACTATATTACAACTGTGGGTACTTCCAAATAAATTCCTACACAGGGAATAACAAAAAGAAAAAAAAACCATTAGCAATTAATCTTTCTCCTACACAAGAGTACTAACATTTTTATTATTTGAGGGGCAAGCCAATCACAACAACAATTAGGCTGTATTTGCCTTCAGTAGTAATGTGAATATGTATATATATAGATTGGCATCCTGACAGAAATTAACCATACATTCTTTGTACTGCTCCTTAATTTTCTATCTAAGGTAGTTAGAAACAAGATTTGTTGTCTGTATTATCAGGATTCTGGAGAAGTGCAGTTGGTCTCAACTTTTTGTTGCATAAGAAATATGAACAGCCAGGTGAGGTGGTTCACAGAAAGCCATGAAGAAGCATTCAAAAACCTTGTTTACCAACAGAAATAATATTCAAGATCATACACTTAGACTCACAGAAGCACTTCTTTTCCTTCCCAATTTTATCTTAAAAAGCATCTTCCAATGGTACTTATTAAGTAAAATTTGGACTGAAAACTGCAATCATGCCCAATTCCAGGTATCAGTGAGTAGCACATGAATATATGCACTCACAGTGAGACTGCTGTACATTCAGCCCATAAAGGAGCAGTTATAACAATTACAGAAATGGTTTGAGACATTTAATTTTAAAAGCATTTGCTGAAAGGCATCCTAAGGATACTGTATCAGATTTTAACTTTCAGGCTTCATCTTTCCCCTGTCTATATCTCAAATCCAAAACATAATTAAAGGAGATGGGGAAGCCATCAAGCACATCAGATCATTCTTACAATACGGTGATGGCTCCACAAATTACTCCAATCTACAAAAAAAAAAAAAAAAAAAATGAAAAATCTGTGAAAGTATTCTCAAATGCTTACACTGCAAAATGGGGAAGGAACATGTTAAGTCAGTTCTTAACTACTTGCTAACACTGTAGGAATATACAGCAGTGCAAGTCCACTCTCTTCATACTACTGCCATGAGACTCACAAGGAAATAACTTCAATTAAGTACAATGGAACAATGACCATGATTCAAAGTAGCACAGATGTGTAATTCTTCCCAGTTTTCTCCAGGGAAGAGGAAGTAAATTGCTTCCATGACCAGTCTCATTTACCACCCTTTATGTGAAAATACTGTACATTTTAATTCTTACCTGTTAAACCTGTAGCACCTTTCTACTCTTGTGGATATTTTTCCCATTAGAAACTCTATGGGTTTAATCAAGTGCCCTACACGAGATCATTTCAGTCCAGTAGAGATAAATTTACCCTTGAATCAGGCTGACTATTATTCAGCAAATCAGACAGTCATGTCCCAGGGGGGTAAATTCTTCTTTCCTTTAAACAGACCAATACATAAAACTAAGGGGGGAAAAAAGTTTGGAGTTGGAGAGAAAGGTCTTTTTCTAAGTTCTAGCACTTCTAGTCTTTATTCGTTTTCAGCACTTAATATAAAGACATTTTGAAACATTCAGCTTTTCTAATGAAACTCAAAGCAGTAAGAAGCTACCTTCTGTAGAGGATTTAACAGCAAAACCTGAATGCAGTTGAATTTTTAAAAGGCAGACATGAAAATTGCTTAACTAAGTAAGAGCTAACTCTAGTAATCTGGGTCATGAGCCTTTTTAAAGTCAAAATGTTACCGTACTGCAAAATCCACTGTGAACTTATATAAAGCTGAGAGATTTGGGCTGTGGTTTCAGGTGGAGTTTGAGTTTATTTAGTGAACCTCATACTGATGAGTCAAAGGCTTATCCTATGAGATCTCTGCTGAGGTGTCAGTGAAATCAATATGATTCTGTACACAGCCTGCTTGTCTGGGAATCAGATGCCTCATCATCTCATATAAGAGCTGGAGGGGAAATATCCTGCATGAAATGTCTGAGGCAAAGTTGCAGAATTTTCCACAATTAAAAAAGGAAGTAAAAAATACAGCTTTCTTAGGAGACTAATAGCAAACAATCTTTTCCAGACAACTTTGCAAAGAAAAACATAAAAATACTACAAGGCATTTTTTATTAGATTAATTTTCCCTCAGCAATTGTGCTTCTCTGGAATGTATTTTACTAAATTAATCTTCTGGGTTACACTCTTTAAAGTGCTTATAGGTTCATCAATCTCACTCTCAAGCTGTTACAGCTGAGTAACTCATATTGGTACTGCAGCGTATGTCAATCCTTTATTCCTCTCTGTTGCTAATAAAACAATTTAAAGGTCAATAGCATAACCTGAACTAAAGAAAGTGCAAATGTATCATGAAAACAGCATGTAAATTTGCAGTCTCCATACTATATCACACAGAGGAATCTTTCTTTTACACTGTTTCCTAAAGCCGGTCAGGTTTATGACATTAAGTTAGTGAACTTCAACTGCTTCTCACAGAGGGAGATCAAATTTGCTCTAATTTACTATTTTCCATCAGGCACTACCACTGCACTGTGTGTAAATTCAAGGAGAATTAGGCCCATCACTTTAAATAGTGCATTCCAGGCATAAATTATCCTGACAGCATATTTTACCCGGAAGTGTAATTACAGAATCTCAGAGATGCTAACTAAGAGGAAAAAAGCTGCATAGCTAAACAGATGTTTGTGCATCTTGCAAAAAATTCTCTCACGCTTGCAGAATCAAACAGGGGGGAGAGAAAGACAAATCAAAGGAAAGCAGGTCATGTGCATGCGAGTATGTGCATCCTCTCTACCACAGGACTTCATCATGCTGCTAAGGCAGCAGCCTGAGCTAAACAAAGAACTGCTGAATATCACAGAGCCTTTTGCTTTCTGAACAATGCCCTAAAATCTTCATAGAACTCTTCCTTGAAAGGCTCTGGTATCTGCCAGAACACTATCTTCATTAGTCCATGCATTAAAAAGAAGAGGTAATGCGTCACTATGCTTGTCTCCCATAATAAGATCTGCAGGACAATTACAAAGCATCTGTCAGGACAGGACACAGCGCCATTCTTACTATCCTCTAACCAAACTTGCTTCCTGACCAGGCTAAACCACAAGCGTAAATCTAAGATAAAAGCACAAACAGTGATAGAGATAGCATGTTTGACAATTACTGATTTACACTACTCTTGCCATTACTGGTCAATTTGTTTATTGGTATACACATAATCTACAACTCTGAAAGACCCAAGTGAAAATTTCTTTTCATAGACAGTCAGTGATCTAGATTCCAGAAAAATGTCATTAAAAAACACAGTAGAATTTACTCACTTGGTGCTGTTACCTTGACATTAACCCGATCCATGGGTTTGAGCTACTCTGTTATTTAGTGATGTTGTCCGGTGGAGAAAGGAGTTTGACAAATGTCTCTGGGGAGGCTTAGGAGGCACTCTCAGATTTGCATAAAGCAATTTTTCTTCCTGCTCTCCTTATTCTTCATCTTAAACTAAAAGATTAACCATTTTCCCCAACTACTTTTTTTTTTTTTTTTTCACCAGATGTGATATGCATTATTAGCCTCATTTTGACAGCTAGGAAGTTAGCCTTCCCACCTTCTTGTGAAGTAAAAGGGAAGATATTAATGACTTCACAGAATAACACAGAGGGGAAGCTTGCTTTTCATACTCTGAATCTCACTATGTTAGATGCCTGGAGTCAAGTAGCCTTATATCCTGTAGTCTGGGGCTTCAAATACCCAAGAGAGCTCTAATTTCAGTTAATGGTGAAGGGGTATGTGAATGCACATGAACCTGAAAAACACCACCCTGGGAGGTTATTATCTTTGGTAAGCCTTAAATAGGGAAGGAAAAGAGTTGAAGCATTTAAATCTATCGATGCCAGTACGATCTGAGTGCATAAACACCACTTCATAAAATGTTGTAATATACAAATGACAGCTCATATAAACACCAAGGAACATCTAAGACCTATGTTGAGTATCCTCCAAAAGCATTTGTTTCCATTGTTCCACACTATAGATGCTGCAGTACTACAAACAAGAATATTTTCTTGTCTTTAACATTGTAGTTTTAAAATTTTATGCATCCCTTCTAATGAGCATCAACAAACTTCCCACAGTGATTTAGCAGTCATAGCCTTTATTTATTCCAGAGAGATATGTGAATAGGAGGAGGGACAGCGATATGATCACAACCCTAAGCAATACAGTAAGATGGACTGGCTTTCACAGCACAATTTCTAGCCCACACTAACTGCAGACAACCTATTCCACTAAAAAGGCAGCAACAGATCAGGCTGAAAAGCAATTCAACCCACATCTCAGCCAGTGTTTCCAACCCTGTGCATCTCTGTTAGTGCACAGACTTTCTTGACATTTTAACTGGTTGTCTGAAAGTTCCCTCTGTGGTTATCATGTCATGTGAAAATTTCAGAAAAGCTTGTTCTTGGGCAGGAGATGCTTCTGTTCCACTCTGAGCACCCCAGTGGCTGAGGCTTAGGTGGATAACCATTTACCTCCCAGAGGAGGAAGCAGGAGTAGAAGTAGTGGTATTTTGCACGTCAAAGGGATTAAAGCATTTAGCAAAGGATTCAAAACCTGATTCTAGACCTTCCTGAGCCTACTACCTCCCAAATCTAGCGAAATGTACCAGCCACAGCCATACAAGAGGAGAAATCCTCTGATTTCTCCAGGCATTTCAGACTACCTTCCCTAATGACTTAGTGAGCTTCTCCCAGATTGCCGTGCAACTGCTTACCAACCTTATTTTCCCCGTCCTTTGCTGAAAGTCATGAAAATGAGGCATAGCATTACACTCAAAATCTTATTATGGACAAAGGGAAGATACTACATATAAAAAGATAAGCATTTACTGTTAGTTGATTTAATGTTTAAACAGTCACATAGTACAAATTAGCTAACTACAACAAAACCCATTAATAATAGCTATACCAAACTGCTCTAGGATCTACTGATTTTTTTTATATATACTTGTTCATCCAATATTCCTCTTGTTCCTAGGGTTGACAGCTACAGTCTTCCTTAAATAGAAAGAGGGGGAACTACAACAAGTCGTGAGCAACCTGAGATCCTTGCTGGGAGTATGATGTTCACAGTTGTGGGAGTTTCTTCCTTTTCAATCCTGTGGTATGCTTGAAGCTATATTTATGTTTTGTTATCACACTCTCCCTCCTTCTCACCAGTTCCCTGCTGAAGTCTGAGCATTGCCTCCCTAAGCCTCAGTTGACATCAAAGGTTGTTACTTGCAAGGCAGTGCTGTCCCCAGTTTGACAGACCTTTACCATTCATGGTGGCCACAGAGCTTCTGCTCGCACAGCAACGAGGCAATAGTCACTTGGCCACTTGACTATCATTAAAGCAGTCTGAAACCATGTCAAGAAAAACCCACACACATCCCAACACCTTGCACTGCCAACTCAGTGCAACAACTTTGGCCTTTTACCAGTAATGGAAAATCCATGTTTCCAGAGTTACAGCAGCAAATATTCTGACCTTCTCCCCTTACCTTTCTTCTTTCCTTTTCTACTTACAAGATAACCTCCATTTATTAAGTGTACTTGACAACTGACATGCATACCAGTTCTGGATACAAGATTCATTTAGAACATGTAGCTCCTCCTTATGATTTTGAAACGAGAGGAACTTGGAGATGACAGGAAAGAGTACAGCAGAGAAGACTGACTAGGTCAAGGAAACTAATCATATATTTTTTAAATAAAACCACAAAGCTCTATCAGATCTTCCTTTTTTCCCCTCAACTGGGCAGATGCTACAGAAAAGTGGGGAGTGTTTTAATTACAGCTGTACCAAAATCTACCTCTTTAGTTAGCATTCAAAGCTTGACAAAAAAATTGCGAAAAGAACTTGACTACCTATACTATGTTGGAAGTTAGTTCCGTATCTTTATAATCATTCATATAAATATTTATATATATTTATATTTATATATAAATATTTATATATCGAGAATATAAATATTCTCGATAAATCAAATTAGAACAATCTGCCTAATGAAAACTTATCAAATGTTGCATTGTCTTTCTTTTCTACTGTTGAGATCATTGATGAAAGAGTAGAGAAGCAATCTCTTTTATAGTGTATGTTTTTGATAATGCATTACCACATTTCTATCTTTATGGAGAAGTAGACAAGAATGACACCTTCAAGTATGTTGTAAATAACATACAAAGACCTTTCTGCATGTGGTAAGCACTAGGTATTGCAAAGAGAATTGCTCTTCGAGACAAAATTAATCAAAGAATTCTTGGGCTGCTATTCCTTCGTCATCTGCATGCTTTTTAAGGACAGCAATTTGTACAGCATTTTGATGCACAAATTGTTTAATTTACATTTTATCCTAATTCTGTAAGTATAGGAGCATGTAGCCTGTATCTCTCTGGAAGTACCTACACTGCCATATAGTCCTATAAAAAGTGGTTTTATTAAGAAAAAAAAAAAAAAAGTTTAAATTTCACTGATTTTACAAAAATCTGTTGTATTACCTTTAAAATAATACAGGCTTGAGGAAACACAAATTTACAGGCAGAATAGAAAAAGAATTCTTTGTAGTTTTAATGACCAGTTTAGGATTTTGTACATTTTTTGAAAACCAACTGGAATTTACAAAGTGAGTTTGCTCCAGAGGTCCTCAATATTTTAACATTAGGAACTGCAGAAGAACTCAAGTAAATGGTAACACTGAATTCAAAATACAAGGATCTCATCAAAACAATCAGTGTTCTCAGAAAAATTAACTAGCTAGTTAGCTAGCTTGTTACTACCAGAAAAATGTCCTGTAGACATGTTTCTACTAAACATGACAGAACAAGATATGATTGACCACACTCATATCTTAAAAATATCAACTGCATGCTGAAGAAAGGCTAACAAAGTGAAAATCAGCACTGAAAGATCAACAAAACTCCAGTGTTCCTAAATGAGACATTTGTCAGCTGTTGCCACTTTTCTCTGCTTAATTTAGCATGAATTGTTATTTCAGGATGTTATGTCATGATTGCAGTAAAGTGGTTTATAATTTAAATCACTATGGTGTTTGAATAAAATACTCAAAATCTAAAGACCATATATTCACTGAATGCGTGCATTGTGTCAGATGTTTGTGAATCACCAGTAAGCAACAAAGAGCCATGCTGACTTGGGAATGGTTTGTGAATCCCTAAATGAACTGTTGGATATCTTTAAAACCCAAATGAAGATCTTACTTTTCAAATTTCTGTAATATTCCTTGTAATGACCCAGTAAAATATCCTATCAAGTGTTTTTTTTTGTTACCTAAAACTGTGGCTTCAAGACAAGGGTGGAGAAAAGAACTCTGACACCCCCCCTAAAATACTCCTACAGAGCTGTAACCCCAGCCAACATTTCTTGTTCCTGTTTACTGGTATTCACCTTTATATGCTTTACATTTAAATGGACAACATGGATGTTACCTTGGCTTTTGACGGTGAAAGACTAAACACGTAAACCTATGCTATTCCAAAATTGTCATATATTTAATATTTGGTGGTTTGGTTGTTTTTTGGGGGATTTTTTTGGTTTTTTTTCTGTTGCATTGCAGGGTCAAATTTACATTTTATTTCTCTTTCTTTCAGTGGTGTTGTGAAAGTGTAACTGGTTCCTCATCTTTTCCCCAAGAAATAAATGACTTTTGTTCACTATTTAAAGAATTCATCCAGTATTCTCTATTTTAGGATTATATATATACAGTACCGCTATTTACACTCTAGACCATTTCTAGTCAGCTTCACATGAGGATATACTATACTTAGAGCTACTTCAGACACCAGTAACAAGGGTAAAACCTGTTTTCCCGCATATCATCTTATGCCGTATGTTTTCAGGTGCTGAGACTAAGCAAGCCCTCCAGTCCACACTCCACTCTTCACTTACATTTATGGGTCTCTCCACTAAACAGTGGTGACAAACCAGCGCTTGATGCCCAATGTCCCTTCTACCTTCAGCTAAGCTAAACAGCTTGCTCAGTCCCGCTACTCACAGATCCTGAAAGGATTTGAAAGTGAAATGCTGTGGCTGCCTCTGAGCCAGACATAACA
Organism: Psilopsiagon aymara; assembly: GCA_024733675.1. Taxonomy (NCBI): domain Eukaryota; kingdom Metazoa; phylum Chordata; class Aves; order Psittaciformes; family Psittacidae; genus Psilopsiagon; species Psilopsiagon aymara. Next base: position 64,692 of record JANRGW010023501.1, read on the forward strand.
TCTCAGACACATTTAAAATAGAAAAATTCTCTCTTGCATAAGATCAAAGGGTTTTTTTTAAGTCTTAGCCACTGTCTACTTCTCATGCCTACAACTGACCCTCTCTTCAGTACTAAGCATCTTCATAATAACAGGGTCTTATTAATGCTATATTAACTATATTCATATTTATTCTAAATTCTGAACTGGAAGCTCTGAAAGCCTGTGCTATGTGGCTGGACTCATACATGTCCACAAACAGCACACAAAATCTTATCTTTATCCAGATTCTGAAGCACACTTGAATAATAGCATCACAAGATGTGGGAAATCATTAATACACTCAGACATTTTCTACCACTAGCAGTAAATAACATGCCAATGATTTCATACATAGAAGAAGAAACTAGTGCTCTGACATAATTTCTCACATACATATATGTTCACAGTTTTTAAAGACAAGTTACTTGATATGGGTCATTTGTACTAAATCTACAGTGATGGCAAATATATCTGAAATCAGTCTAAACTGCTAAACACAGCATTATTAACTTCCAGGTTGCTGAAAAAATACTTTGTAATAAACACTTCAGTCAATTCCTCACCAATGAGAATGATTTAAACATGGGAATAAGTCATCCTGAGATCTCCTGATCTTTACCTTTATATTCCTAAAAGGAAAAAAAAAAAAAAAAAAAAAGATAAAACTAGCAAAATATCTATTTAAATAAAACAAAATAAAACAAAAAATTAAATATGAGTTTTAAATATCTGAAATATTTCTGTCTTATAGAGTCCTCAAGAGCTTTTATTAGACATTCACTGGAATGCTATCAAATATTTTATGGGAAAGAAAATATGTGTATTCCCTCATCAAATATGTTTCTTTGTTTATATTCTGACTAGGATTTGTTAAGCTCTATCACCACATTTTGAAATCCATGGAGTGGTTAGCTTAAATCTGATTTTCTAATTTCTTCTAAAATAGAATGAGCTAGAAAAACAGGGGGAAAAAAAAAAGAGCTAATTTCAATCTGACAACATATTGCATATTGTATATAAATCTATTGTCCAAATCTTCCATTTAGAAAAAGGAATTAACCAAATATAACATGAATAAAGTAATACAGAATTAATAATATAATAATAAATTCATAATACTAAGATTATCACTAAACCAGAAATATTATTCTGTGGATGCCAACCTCTACTCATTATTCATGTGAACTAAAATTGTTGCATTTCTATTAAAAAAATCCCCCTCTAATCCTCAAAAGTACTCTGCGTGACAGGGCCACCATGATGGACCATAATGCATCTCTGGGATCTGCAATCTGTCCACCACTGGTGTGGTTCTCCAAGTCATCAGGGGGTAAGAAGTCTTTTCTGTAATTTAACCTGTTCAGTGACCTCCTCTTCTCAAACACTGGGTACTGCAAGTCTAGCTTGGTAGTCAGTATAGGAAGTATTTCTTGCCTCCAGCATTCCACACACAAACCCCAAACAATGAAATACTAATGTATGACTGATATCATGCACCTTTATTCTAATGGGGACAGTATTCCTACATCATACACTTCCATAACAAGGCTGCTGCATTCACTCCTATAAGCAAAAAGCATGTATCATAATAGTAGTTCAGGTATTAGTACTTTTATTAAAATTTACATAAAATACATTTTATCTCAAGTGGGCTAGATTTTGTCTCTTTCTTTGCTGGACTTCAGCTAGCTGAAAGTAGCAAAGAAACTATTTATTTTGTGTGTGTACTGCTTTGTTGCTGAACAAACCAACTTGATACATGTAAAGAATTACAGAAATTGCCTTTATCTCACCTAACTGCAGATGGGATCTATACCTCAGTCAGCTATTTAGATTTCTACTAAAGCGAATTGAGACCTAGATATCACTTAAGTGGCCTGAAACAGACGTCAGCAGGAGACCCTCAGTATTAAACCAATGCCATCAGATACGCCCTGAGAGATTCGCATGATGGATGATACAATCTGCAAGCCTCTAAATCAGCCTGGAAGCCAGGCAAAAAGCCCACAGGCATCTCAACTAGTACTGGATGTCACTGTTCAGGCAACTGAACCAAGCTCCTAGCCAATACAGTCAATAAGATTTAGAGCACTATCCATCTCACCAAGTATAGGTGTCTACATGAGGAAGAGACTGCATGTTAACTCCATTCTGAGCACACTGAGCAGCTCTCCCCTGATGGCAAAGGGAATTTAAGGGGTCTCTTGCAAACAGTCACCAGACAGCTGAGCTCACCCAGAATTCTAGCTTATTTGAAAACTATACATTCATTTATGAAAGCACCTATGGCAATGATAAAAGGAAATGCTAATCTGCTTCAGCATTGCAAATGGTATTTAACCTAAAGAAAAAAACTATAAATTCCTCCATGTATTTTGGACTGATTATACATCTGATTAGTACACAAAGATAGTTCATATGGGTTCTTTGCCAACTGCATTCTCCTCTGAAAATCTTTAATTTCACCTATTCAGAATTAAATATCTTCCTGACATTTAATCTCACCACCCCAGTTTTTCTCTCTCACAAGATTAAAATACTCCTGGTGTTTAGCTTACACATTTTGGAAATTGCTACCTCCCTGCCTCATGACTTTTACACAGCATCTTACAGCACCCACTATTTCAGGTTTCCTGTCTTCTGGCAACTAAAATATGGGCCCAACTGATTTTCTTGACAGCAATGTATGATTCTGAAAAAACACTATGAAAAATCACGATAATTACATGATAAAAGGAAAATAAATTTAATTTATAAGACAGAAGCATGATATTATTTATCTAAGTCAATATGTCATGCAAACAAAAGGCAAATTACAAATTACAAATGGATCACATTTCGTGTCACTATGTTTTTATTATTTTTGAAGCACTTATTTCTTTGAAATAAGAACTCTGGAAAAAGTCAACTCAGGTTAAATATTTCAGCATTAATTACAAGAGAAAAAAAATTGAGAGGGAGGAACAAAGGAAGGAATGCAGGAAATAAGTTTTGTGGCAAATTGTAGTATTATGAGCTATTTTAAATGCAACCGTAAGCTTTTTTTCCCCTTCATCTTTTATATACTATACCCTCCAATCTGAAGGATACCTAGTCATTTCAGCTGAAAAATGGAAATTCCAGTATATTTGTGTTTTATACCAAACACTGGAAAAGTTTTTATTTTCACTGTGACATATAACAAAACTAAACTTTGAAACCATAAGACTCTAAATAAAGTAATACATAACTCTGAAGGTCATCTGGTATGTCTCATCTACTTATACACTCCCTAATATATATTCTTCTAAACTAATTCTTTTCCGACATAAATTAATTCCATAATTAAGACACAGCTCTCCTGTCTAGTATTTCAGAAATTTTTCATTATATTGCTTTGTCTTTCACAGTAGGATGTCTCTTGCTCTTCTATACAATACGCTCACATCTCCTTACGGAAACTGCATGCTGCTGGATTATGAACAAAGGAAGTCCATTTTATAGCTAGCTTTTTAAAAATGGGGAGTACCATTTCTATAATGTCTAACATGTAAACTGCCATAAATTAATACCTGAACATTAGATTGTCTGCTTGGGGACAGCTATTACATCAAATATATCAAATACTTGGGGACAGCTATTACATCAAATATCCTTCTTTAATGCCAGAAGCATAAGGCTATCTAGGGTCCCAGTTAGGAATCAAAATTTGCCTTTTTCTGTGGACATCAGTTCTGAATTTCTGCTTGCGAGTAAATTTGAAAGTTGTTTCCTGCAAGCAGAGCACAGCTGCAACCCCTTTAATCCTGTCCTAGGCATTAAGAAATTACAGAGAAATACAGCTGGTTTGAACTTTCACAGGGTGGACCAAGTCCAAAATCCAATTGTCTTCTCCATTCCACATAAAAATTCCATAAAATGCCTTTTTTGTTATTTTGGACATCCACTCCTAAGTCAATTTTATGTAATTTATAAAATGCGAGAATCATATTGAAGAAGCTGTTTGAACAAACAGGATGGTTGCGGTTGACTGTGCTCTGCCTCAGCTCTGGCTGCTACCTACTGCCCACTTATCCAATTTCTTATGGAAAAGTAAAGATCACGTTCCAAGAAATAAAGAAAATGAGGATCTAACAATACGCATTAGAAGTGTCCTCCATCCCGTCAGTACAAAGGAGGAGCACTGTGCATGATGAACGCTTTAGCTTGCCAAGGATAAATCCATTGATCACTTGGAACATGATTTAATAAGTTTTCAGAGCTTAGTACGCACAATGCAGAAATGTCACATCAAATTACTGCTATGCATTACTGCTATGCAGTAAAAGGAAGTTTAACATTTTGCTTAGACTATTATCTTTCAGTAAAAACCTTACTTTGGGGAAGTAGAAGCTACTAGCTTTTAAAGAAAACTATAATTAACGCTAAAATGATTCTTCTGGAGAACCTCTGAACAGAGGATTGGCTATTTTTGTAGAAAAATATTATGAAAGAGGCTTTTGGGGATAAGGCAAGTAGAAAAGAACGATATAACCAAAACCACACCAAAAAACACCACACAGGTGAAGACTCAGAAGCCTACGCACCAGCTCTTGTGGAAATACTTTCAAAACAGTAATATAAACTATTAACAAGCTATACCTGACAGCACTTATATCTAAATGAACAGGCAAAAATACAACTGAAATTTCTAAGTGAAACAAGATAAAGATATTTAACTAGCCTTCAAAATGCTCCCAACACATAAACACATCTTCCATAATTAATATCAGTGGGGTTTTAAAGGCTATGGGTTTGCACTTTGATGGGGTATTTTATTAATACCTTTGAGAATTTTTACTTAAGTTTGCAGACTATTCACAGGAAGCCCAACCTGTGTTCCACTGCACCTCAGTCACCAATACCTTTTCTTTTTTTATCCTTTGAACCAAGATGCCCACCGATTTCTGTTCATGCAGTCACATGAGGCTGATTACCTATACATTCATTAAGATACAGTTTAGATCAGAATCTTCTCCTGTCTTTCTTTCAGTAAGGTCTACAAGCAAATAAAACATTTGACATAAGTAAAGATTGTGACTATGCCAGTTTAGGCTCTACAAGGTAGTCACTCACCTGCAGGCACAAATGCCCTTGAGCTCCATTGTAATCTGTAGTAAAAACAGGTATTTTAATAGCTAAATTTAATCATGCCTATGTCAGATGTTTACTCCAGGATGAGGCAAAATGCTAGAAGTCCTTATGGGTTTTTTCCCCACTAACTGTAAAGGGGACTGTAGGCAACCAGTTGAGATGGAGACACATACAATGGATACTCCTACATCTGGTAATATAATTCTCATTCAATACTTTGTTCTATATAACATACTTATGCAAATTGAACTAAATTATGAATAATCTTTGTTTTCCAAATAAAAATGTAAATCTAAAATTTACGATGAGATTTGTACATGGAAGATTGTGTCATGAGAGACACACAGAGAAGTTCTTTCAATAACACTCAAATTGCATCCAGCTTGTACTGTCTCCCCCGACTATCCCACCCCACACAATCAAGGAACACCTTGAGAGATGGCAGAATTTTTAAGAGGGCCAACGAGTTGGTTGGGGCTGAAGGACCTGCCCTGTGAGAAGAAGGTGGGGGACGGAGCTTATTCAGCCTAGAGAAAAGACAGCTTCTGGAGAACCTCACAGCAATCCCCCAGTATCTACTAGGAGATTATTGGGAAGATGGTGCAAGGCTCCCCATAGCAGGGACTGGTAGGAAAGTGAGGGGCAATGGGCATAAGTTGAAAGAAGAGAGGTTCAGACTGAACGTAGGGAGAAACTTTCTCACCAAGGCTGCAGGGAGTACCACAGACTGCTCAGAGAGGTTGTGCATGCTTGAAGGTTTTCCAAGCCAACTGGATAAAGCTTTGACCAACCTGGTCTAACTTCACAGCTGACCCGGCTTCACGCAAGAAGTCGGACTAGATGAAACTCAGATTCCTTTCTACCCAAATTCTCCTATGATTAAGTGCTGAGTTTTCATTATGATTGGACTAACACACATATTTCTGGATCCACACAACTGAAGAAAATAACCACCTTATAAAACAAGTCAGTAACGTCCTAGCTAGAAAGTATCGTTCTGAACCAGACATTTTTGATGCACAGTATTCTGACACATAAGCCCAGAAATAGCTGAGCCACCATTATGCATTTTTACAAGATAGATCCTCATACTGAAATACACACAAAAAATAAAGAAACTGTGTTGACTTTTTTGTTTACAGATAGGCACAGCATGAAAATCTTCTAGAGTGAATTTCCCTTTTTCTTTTCGGAAGGTCTATCTATGATGGCTTGTGGGTTGTGAGATCAATTGCTGCAGGGCCCCTGACCTACTTTGAATACAGCAAAATTTCTTTGAATTCTTAAAACAAACAAACAATCAAAAATCTACTTAAATTGTCACATACTGTGTGAATCACTCATAGCAAGTGTCACATAGCCTGTCAGTATCATTAGTCTAGATATTAGAGTTGCTTAGTGGATTACATCATATTCAGGACTTACAGATTCTCTTGTAGCAAATCCTCCTTCTTGGTGCAGAGATGAGAGATTAGCCCATTAATTACAACCCTTAAAATAATGTTACCCTAAATCTCCTCTCTTGCAAGTATTTATAATCTGTACCTATTATCTGTAATATATATATATCTCTAATATATACATTACAAACTTTAATCAAGTAAGTACTCTGAAAGCTTCTGAACAATGTAAGCTAAATGAATCCCCATGAAAGAGCAAAATATGCATTAATAACGAGAGATTCTGGGGATGAATCTGTTTTCAGCAAGCAGACACAAGAATTCATAAGTAAAAGATGTTAGGAAAAATGAAAGCACTGAGCAAAATTTAACACGAGAGCAGTCTCTTCACTGCTTTATGCCACGTACAAAATGGAGTATTTGGGAAAATACACTGATTTTGCAGCACTTAGCATGTACTTTGCATTCCTGTCATGCAGGTACAACTGATTAAATGGACAGCAAGTGAACAAGCTACAGCAGTATTCAATTTCTCATTTATACATTGTATGTGAGCAAGGTACTAGAGAACAAACTTTCCAGAAAACATTGCTAACATAACTCTGACTGGTATTGACATAATAAAGATTTAATGGTGAAAAGAAGTGCATTTTTTAGTTTGTGGAACTGTTTATTTTTCAAAATTGCTGTTGTTATAAGCACCTCCAAACTCTAAACTTTCATATCCAGAGCTTATGTAAAAACAAATGTTCTCACAGCAAATTATACACAGGTTTGTTTAAGTCAGGCCAAGGCAGTACTCTGTAATTACAACTGAAAAGATACACTGGTGAGTAATACCTTTTATTCAGTGGGACCATCTGTAAGCAAAGAATGTGCAATCTAGCATTTGGTGGGGACCAAATAATTTCTATTTCAAGGATCACTTATTTTTTCCAGCCACAGCATCCGTAAGGACCTACAGTCTCAACTGGCTAGACAGTCTTTAAAAACAAACACATACACTAAAGCTTGTTCATAACAGGGACTTTGGAACACATGGGACGTAACAAGGAATATAAAAAACAAACAAGAGAACATAACATTACAACGAAATGAGTTAAAAATTTAAGATTTTTAATAAACTCTGCTCCATATTTTTTCCCAGACACGGATTTCCAGACATAACATCTTCTTTGATGAAGAATCCCTTAAAATAGACAGAAACACTGATAATAATGGGAGAAGATGAATCTCCAGCAGCAGAATTCTCAGGAAGGGTGCCACCCCTATCAGCCATGGTAAGAATGAAAAAGACTCACCTCCTTTGGATACAGCCCTGATAAAGCAAAACATAGCTCTCTAAGTTGTAGACCTGTAAACCAATGTTAGAAAGTGAGAATAATTCTGACATTAAGGCCCCTAAATTTTGGTACACATTTAAAGACCCCATCTCTTTCAGAGAAAAACAAGGACTCTATTCACAAATTGTCTAATTGCTTTTTTTGGAATCAGGCTAGAGCAGCCTTCCAGCCTTCAAGAAGGTCTACAAGATAGCCAGAGAGGGTCTTCTGAAAAGGGCATGTAGGGACAGGAAAAGGGGTACTGGCTTTAAACAGGCAAAGGGGAGTTTTAGATTAGATAGAAAGAAGTTCTTTACTGTGAGGGTGGTGAAACACTGGAACAAACTGCCCAGAGAAGGTGCGGCCGCTCCATCCATGCTAGTGCTCAAGGCCAGGCTGGACGGGGCTTGGAGCAACATGGTCTAGTGGAAGGTTTCTCTGCCCATGGCAAGGGGTTGGAACCATATGACCTTTAAGGTCCTTCCAACCCATAACTTTCGATGACTCTATGATACCATGGGTAAATACGGCATTTTCTTTGAAGTTACACAGGTTCATTATCAAATGTGAAATGAAGAAAACAAAAAATTTACACCTGCCTAATAATTTACTTCGTTGTTCCCCTATACCTTGGTTCTGAGGAAAATCATTGTTTGTGTTCTCACATAATTAATGATTTCATATGATTGCCATAACAGTTATAGCCTCTTTTTCAAGATGAAACATCCTAATAGATTTAACCTGTTCTTGCACAAAAGCATTCCTATATTTTTGAGTGCACGGTCACCCTTCACCATTTCCTTACAGACCTTAGAATAATCTCTTTGAGACTGGTAATAATTCTAGAATTCAAGATATCGGTGTAATATGAAAATGCAGAAAAGCACAATGCATTGTTTTTTTGCTCTTCTTTTGCACTCCTCTCCTACAATATTCTATTTAATTTTTGACTGCTCAACAAAGTTTACTCTTTCAAAGCCTCCTCTGTGAGGACTCCAAGAAATTTTTCTGTAATGACAAAATCTAAGTCAAAGCCTACCATTTTCCTGGGAGAAATATACAACCATACAAGCACACTTAGTTAAAAAAAAAAAGTCTATTTTATCTGTGATTTTACCTCCTCTTCACTCATCATTCAAAGATTTTTTTCATTACCTTCAAAGAAAAGTCTGCTGAAATGCTCTGTAGTGCCCACAAACTTTAGCAACTCATTCTTCACACCAAATGCAAGTCATTTGTGCACGGACATAAGCTCAAATCTTGGGGGAGCCAACTGGCAGCTTCTCTGAACTGTGAAATAAAAGACTATTCATTTCAGCATTTTTATTTTTCTTGTCACCTAATTTCTGTCTTACCCAGCAGCAGCAATATTATGTTGAGCTATGTACCATGGGTCACACTTAGAGGAAAAAATAAACCTGAATTCTATTTTCATATGGTCTGTTGTGGCATTAAGTTACATGCAAGTGTACACTTGACGACTCATGCTCATAAGCAGAACACAATGGTTTTAATACCTAAGTCCCTGAAAAGATTTTCTTTACTGTATTTGTATGCTCAGCTGGCTTTTAGCTAAAAGGCTCTTCCCTGTGATATTACTGACTTCTGCATGATAACCTAACCTGAAGTTGAAGGCATGTCATAGGGAAGCATTTATTTCTTCAGAATTTGAGCCAATTAATTTATTTAAATAAATATTTATTGTGGTCTTTTAACTCTATCTACCATTCTATATTTTCCCCTCACAAATCAAAAACTCTTACACCCTAGAGTACTATAATTTGCCATCTGAATTGTTTCATTTTCTGTTAAAAACAATAACCGATAACTACATTTTGCCAAATGGAAATTCCCCCTTTTTTATGCTGTTTCAGTAAATTGTTTTGAAGGTTCAGGTGCAATTTGGGGGAAAAAAAAAAAAAAAAAAAAAAAAACAAACAGTTGTCTATACAAAGCTTGAATAATGCTTTATTCTGCTTTTGTGACTCGAGTTACAGAAGGTAATAAATGCTTTACGTATAAAAGCATATACAGGAGCTGCTTTGTTAAAGTACGAGTCCACTTTCAAAGAAGGTTAAATCTAAGTGGAAGAGTCACAGATCAGGTCGAAAGGAATCTCCTGAGCTGAGAAAGTCCAACCCCCTGCTCAAGCAGGGTCAGGTACAGCAGGTTGCCCTGGACTACATCCAGTTGGGATTTGATTATCTCCAAGGAGGGAAACTCCACTATCTCTCTTGGCAAGCTGCGCCAGTGTTTGACTGCCCTCCCAGTTAGAGGGAAACAAAACAAAAAATGAGTGGAGTAAAAAAAGAAAAAAGCACTTTTTTTTTTTTTTTTTTTTTCTTATATCCACACAGCATTTCATGTGATTTAATTTGTGCCCACTGGTTCTCATCTTGTCAGGAGGCACCACTCAGAAGAACCTGTCTCCATCTTCTTTACAACTTCCCTCTAGTTATTTATAAGCACCAGTAAGATCCTCCTGAGCCTTCTCTTCTCTAGACTAGGCAAACCCAAGCTCTCAGCCTCTCTTCATATATAAGATGCTTCAGCCATTTGAAGCTAATACAGCACGAAAAGCTGTTTAATGACAGAATTCATTAATTACTCCAACAAGCAAGCAGTATGCTGTCAAATCACTGCTTTGCCAGACCAGCCCCAGCAAAAAAAGACCCTTAAAACCAGACATTTTTCCTTGGATTACATTGGGAATAAATTATCAGAGCATGATCCTTAAGTTACCCTCCATTTAAAAAAATAATGAAAAAAAAAAAAAAAAGTAGAGAGATCATCCAAGTTCTATGGAGTTAGCTGAGCATCATTTTATTACGATCTCTCTTTAATCCACAAACATTAATATAGTCTTTCATACTAAGTAAATAAACCACAGAGATTTTTGTCCTTGATCATGTCTCAAAGAAGCATCTCTTTTTCTTGAAAAGAAATTAACCAAGCTTTCTGATATTTTAGCTTTTAGGATGGGCAATTTACATTTGCAATTATGATCAAAGACTGCATTTCCTTTCCAACGAAAAGCAGACAATTGCTCTCCTACAACTCAATCTCATTAACACTTCTCCAGAACTCAGAGCCAGACTGTGGAACCAATGCAAGGATAATAGCACAGCTTAAGATGCAAGTGCTCATCTGAAGGGTATACATGGCTTATTGGTATGACTTCCAAGCATCTCACAGTCTTTGTTCTGAATAAGAGAAATGTCAATTACCACATTTTCTCTTGAGAGTGCTGGAGCAGACTGAGGATATGTAAGAATGCACTGATAAAGACTAGTGGAAGAGAAAAGCTGAGATGAGACCAAGTCTAACTGAACTGTGTAAAATAGCATTGGCAGGCGGTTACACTCCACAGTCTCACCAGGTTGGCACATAATAGAACTTTGTTCACTGATCTGCAGCTTCTCAATGCCAGGAAACAGGCAATTTATTGAACCCAATGCAGTTTTACCTTATATGCTTCCTAATATCTCCATATAACATGAGTTAGGCCAACTGCTGCACTCTAAACACTGGATGAGAAGAAATAAACACTGAAGTAGTTAAGGACTTAAGTGGTCACAAAGAAACGTGTAAAAAACCCTCTGATTTTCATCTGCTTTATCAAGTCTCCCCCCCCCCCCCTTTTTTTTTTTCTTTTATGTATTTTCATTCCCTTTTCGATCTCTGGCACTTCTCTTTTTAATATGCAAACTGCTGCAGCCAGAGGTTGTGCAGAGGTTATGCAGGCCTCGAAGGTTCTCCAGACAAGTCTTGATAAAGTGTTGAATAACTTGGTCTGACCTCAAAGCAAACCCTGCTCTGAGAATGAGGTTGGACCACATAACCTCCTGAAGTCCCTTCCAACCTGATGCATTCACATTGAAATGAATACAGCACTTCATGAGAGGTATTTTTTCTGCATCTACTAAGAAAAAGGCATAAAAACAAGTGTTCATTACTGCTGTGTGGGTCAGACAGCTATTTATTGAATCAAATTTATCATATAAAACAAATTGTGATTATTAAGGCAGCAGTGCATTAATTGCACTTTCAAAGAAATCATTCAGCTGCAGCACAAGTGAAAGAAGCATTCATCACCGCAGGAAAAGTGACAGCAGTGTTCAAAACTGAAGTTATTTCATCTATGTACTGAATGGGAGATTTTAATAAGAAAGAAGTGTTAATTGCTGGAAGACTCTTTAAAAACAGCATTTCATGATGCAGACTCAAGGCTGCTGCTACACAGGACTGGATGCAAATGATGGCAGGATCTTCAGAGTAAGATTCACAACATGGAAAGGTAAATCTGTTTAAAGAAGGCACCAGATTGGCTAGTTTTCTTGAAATCCTACAGTCAAATACCTACTCCTAGGCTTTAGGGAAGCAGGACCGCTCTGCCAGAAGCAGAACAAGAATAATCTATATTAGGTCTAAGCAAAAGTATCAGGATTTCAGATAGCATGACAAGGGGCTATTGTATTTATGCTTTCACTGGCTCTGCTATGAGCATAAGATAGCATTAGTTCAGATGCTACAGAGCGATGTCATTATCACAGTACGTCCCAGCAGGGAAATAGGTCAAACTTCCTCAAGCATGGAGCAGCACTCAAGATGAATACTTCCAAGTCTGGAGATTTCTTATCTTTAGACAGCTCAGGGAATGAGACAGCCTGGCTGGTATCTATCTGTGCATGTTCCTATAGCTATGTCCTTTGTGGTCTAGTGAGTAGGACATATATTGCTCCTGCAACACAGACAGAAACTTTAGGGGTTTAGTTTAGGTTGTCAGGCAGTAATTGCTGGCAAGTTATTGTTAAAATGAAGCTAAATACAGTAAATCTTTGATTCCTTTTTGAGAGATGCCTAGCAATATCTAGGACCAAGTATTTCTATCTTTACATACAAAAAAAACCCACTAAGATCAAAATTTCATTAGGTTCTTTATGTGACTGTAAGTAAATGACTTCTAAACGGGCAAAGGTCAATTGCAACCTGTTTCACCCTACAGTACTATGAAGATAGGTGAGGTATGCAGTCCTCCCCACACAAGGCAAGGCAATCTCCTTGATAGTCTTGAGAGCTGTGTCCATCCAGATTCTCAGACTGAAACATGAATTGCTCTTCTTTCATGACCTAAGCCACATTTTGCCATGCTGTATAAGGTCTCTTCGTGTGTCACAGAACAGCACGAGCTAGACACTTTCCCTTTTGGACAGGGAAACTGATTTTTCACAGATTTTGACAAATCTACTTAAAAGTTGAATACTAAACTCTTCTAAAGTGATACCTGAGATCCTTGAGTCAAACAGAAACCACAACAGATTGCAAAGAAACTGACTCCAGAATACTAGGTGGGGTCATCCCCTCTAAATGTGTTCCAGTGAATTTAGACGACATAGTGAATGTCTATGCTCCTACCGGCAAGTCAAAAGTAGACAACAGTCTGATGTACTTCAGAATATACTGACACAGCATATTATAACAAACAGCTGTTACATCCCACTTGAACACAATTACCAGACATAATTTATATCACAACCATAATCTGCGCCAGAACTTTGGTGTCAGAAGTTGTAATAAGACAACTAGGAGTGTCCAATTCATCGTAATAGCAAAGCTCAGGTAAATCCAATACTCTGGTCATAACCCTCTCCTCCAACCAGAATAAACCCCTGCCTCTGTAGTCCTGTCCAGTATCTGGATTGCTATGCCTCCTTCTCATTAGCTCTATTCCGGTACAACATTCACTATGTTCTTCACTAGCTCTTCTTGACAGCAGCGACACCTTCCCACCCCACCTAACCACCAGCTCATACCCGTATTCTGTAACCCATTCTGGGTAGCTAACTAAAACGTTTAGTTCCTTTAACTGCTCTGAATCCAATTTCTCCTTCCATTCAGTTAGAAATCTGAGGTATGGCTTTGCCTTACCACTAATAAAATTACATTCAAGTGGCTTCATCCTCTCTCCCAGAAACACATGCTTCTTGCCTTTTCAGTCAGCCCTATGTACACTGCTTTTAAAGGTTTCACAACACTGAGTAAATTAAGGAAAGTAACCAGAGACTGCAAAGAACACAAACTCTAGAAGAATTTAATTATAGCATTACATATGACAAAACAGAATGTGTTCATTTGTGGGGTGACCTGTACAGATTTCCTCCATGAGTTCCACACAATGAAGATGAACAGTGAAGATGTTCTCTTGATAAATCAGTGAAGCTGAGTCAGTATCAAGTATTTACTGCTTGGCAGAAAGCAGACAGCTGGTTTGCAACTTTGAGAACACAAAGGTAAAGCATCAGCAGAAGTGATATAGCCTAAGACAGCAAATGTACCGTGGGTAGCACAGATCAGGTGCTGGACTCAAATGATTCATTATGTGCATGAAATCAGAGCCACTAAAAGCTGATGCCTTTTCATAAAATAGAGGAATGGGTTGGCAGGGACCATTAAAGGTCAACCCCCCTGCCATAAGCATGAACATCTTCAACTAGATCAGGTTCTTAGGAGCCCCATCCAGCCTGGCCTTGAATGTTGCCAGGGATGGGGTATCTACCATATTTTGGGACAACCTGCTCCAGTGTTTCACACATAAAAAAATCCTCATTAAAAAATTCTTACATATATCTAGACTGAATCTCCCTTTTTCTAGTTTAGAACCATTACCTCTTGTCCTATTGCAACAGGCCCTGCTAAAATGTTTGTCTCCATCAAGTAAAGTTGCTGAGGGTATCCTCAATCCCACTGTCCATGTCATTGATGAAGATATTAAATGGCACTGGTCCCAGTAGGGACCCCTGAGGGACACCACTTGCCACTGATCTCCATCCGGACATACAGCCATCAGCCACTACTCTCTGAATGTGACCATCCAGCCAATTCCTTATCCACCAAACAGTCCATACAGAAATATTTCTAAACAAAATGGTGTCCCAACCCTATATTCCCCTTTTTTGCTGCTTATTCTTCCTCATAGGCTGCTTTTGTTTATTTGCCTGTTATGCTATGTTATTTTTTTTAAGAAGCTCTCTCTCTTTGTTCCTTTGTTTGACAAGCTTTCCTCTAAGGAAGGAACATCCACTTTTCACCTACAGCAGGGCTCCGGGGCTCTCCAGTTCAAACAATCTGTCACAGGTGATTGTATTCAAGCCATGAGATGCCTGGCAAGCAAATAAAGGTCACACTTCACCATGAAATTTTTATAAGAATCATACCTGCAGCGAAATCCTTGCACTGAATAAGCATTCTAAAATGGGATGTAGCTTCCCCTCATAGGCTGCAGTGTAATGACTATGGGTCACCCCTTATAAGGTCCCTTGTCCATAGCAAATGCAAAGCCACTTCAGAATGGGTATATAAAGGGACACTTCAAAGACACAATCCTGAATGGGGACTCATGCCTAAATTAAACCTCATCCAGAGCACAGTCCCTGGACTGCACTTGTCCACCCTGTCAAAGTTGCTTGAAGAGTTTCTGGAGTGGGTTTGAGAAGTAGGTTTGACCTGGATCATTCTTGACCACTCCCAGGCAAAGGGAAGGATCGCTCCCAACATACACTGCAGATTTCACCTCTGTATTTAGGGGGTAAAGGATATTTAATAGCAAGGACAGAAGCTCCTCCGTGGATGGCCTCAGCTGCACAACCTGGGTACAAGCTGTTGATTACAGCATGGCAGAAGAAATCAGCTATGTTGTACCAACTTGTTTCCCACATAAAATGTTTTGGAGTTACCTTAGCACCTGCTCAGGAATCTCAGTTCACAGACTGTAGACCAGGCTGCTGAAGAACAGGGTCTAAAGCCGTAGGGGTATGACAGGAATGAGACTTAGTATCCCATTATCCATTTGGGAGCTCTGAAGTACTATCATATACTAAATAGACTGAACAATTAGGTCTGATATATCTCTGATTAACCTAGCTGATGGATTTGCTTTAATCTTTATGTCATAGTGCTAGAAAAAAACCTAAAAACTTTGTATTCTTTAATTGATTTTTGCAATATGCGGTAAATAATGAACAGGGCTAAACATTCAAAATGAAAACCATAAAATAGTACAGCTAGTCCTGCAGCAAAAAACAACAACAAAAAAAAAGTGACTAAGCATTTCAAACACCTTAAACATGGGAAAGAAGGAAGGAAGGTGCAAATGAAAGTCACTTTTGTCACCTAAAGTCCTGCACATCCAATTTTTAACCCCTTGACTTTGCAGCTTGTAATACTCCTTCAATGTACTTTTAATGAACCTTTTTAAATTTTAATTTTATTTTAATTTTTATTTTTAAAAGGGTAAAATCCTGCTGACAAGACCAGTTCCAGCATTTCAAGACAGTAATTTCCGTCTGATAGTTCTCATACAAATGGGAAAAAGTAATCAGGAAAATGGTTTGATTTTAGGAAAGCTCTGGCTATAGAAAATGAAGGTTTACCTGAAGGTACTGAAAACAAATATAAAACAGAGAAAGCTACATCTTAAAAACCAACAGAGTAGATGAAAAGAACACACCATGAAGACTGGGAACGCCGCAGAAAACAGGTACAGACACAAAGGCCGGAAAAACCTCAAGGGAGTTTGAGAAAAAGCTTTAAATTGAATACAAGGAAGGTTGGCACAGCCTAAGTGGGTATGAATAAAGGACCTCTTCCTACAGAGGTAGATGTTAGGAGAGCATCAGGTTAAATTGTGTTTTCCCTGTTCTTACTCTTCCTTTGGCATCTACCACTGATAGAGACAGAACTCTGCTCCATGCACCTTGGTATGACTCAGTACCACTGCCCCTTATGTTAATGTAATCCCCCTGTATGCAAGCTGAAAACACAAAAGGAATAGTTTATGTAAAATGGATTATTATGGTCCACTCTGAAACCATAAACAAATCAGCCTGACATTCCCTTATCCAGTTCTTCAGGGAATGAATTATTAACGTCTTGAGAGCTGTGCGGACTATTACACACACATATAAGCACACATATGAGAGACAGGCAGAAAACAAGCTTCCTAAACTTTAAAATTAAGACTGTCTCTGGAAAAATAAAAGTTGTTTTTCAAACCTTCACCATTTTCTGTGAGTTACTTTACTTAACTTTTCCCTCCATTCTATATATGCGTATACATATGTATACATAAGTGTGTGTATGTGCATATATAAAATTAGAAATTTAAAATACTCTCTTTAAATTATCGTTGAAAGTTAGAAAAAAGCCTAAAAACATGTAAATGGAGTCTCTAGCAAGGTCCCTGGTGTACACTGCTGGTGGAATAAGAGACTCTTAACAGCACTGAAGTGGGTGTCCTTCCACTTTTCCAGCTGACCGCTTGAAGACACTTCCAGTCTTTTAGTTTGTCTCAGTGAACACTGGGCACTATTCTGACAGCTTCTGTCATCCTGTTCATAACGGGTGGTAGCAAAATTCTCTATTCTCATTCAGAAACAGGCAGCTACTTCAAATACTACATTCTTTGCCATTTGGACAAGTTTTTCTGTTACTATTACATTTTTAATTCCTTTTTATTTATATTTTACAAGAGGATAATTTGGTGACTGAGAAACAGTGTGTCCAAAATGCTCACCAAAGGGCTCCTCTCTGCTTCTGGCTGCATTCTTGTCTGGAACAGCTGCCTGAAGTACCAGGTATCTTCCAACCTCTAAACATACAAGCACTTCTTGCTTAATAAAACATCAGTTATCACAGTTATTGCTGTAGTCGGTGGGGAAATTCACCTCCAGCGGACAAATACGGACATTCTAAGTAGATGGACTGACTTCCTCCAAAAATGACATCTCTCCACTGAATACACAGAGAAAGCCCCGATGAATAATTTAGGCGAGATGCTTAACTTCTTCATGGCTAGAGGCAGAAGAGATTAATCTGAGCTTAAGACAGTAAGAGAGACCAGAGTATTACGTGGTACGAACCTAGTTACCAAATTGCTGCCCTCAAGAGTAAAGGCTCCTCTTTTAACATCTCATATGATAGGCTTACATTTACAATACTTAATTTTAGCCTGTTTAATAAATTGCCAAGCTTTGTAATGATAACTTGCAATTTTAAGAAGTAATTCTACCACCCAGGGAAATAACATGTTTCCATGGGTTCAGCAGTAGCAGTCATTTTTCCCCTTCTTAGTAGCTGGTGCAGTGTTTTGTTTTCGACTTTCGGCCTGGGAACAGAACTGATAACACTGATGTTTATAGTTACGGCTTAGAATGTTTGGTTTGACCAAGGACTTTCTGAGCCTCATGCTCTGCCAGGGAGGAGGGGAAGCCGGGAGGAAGCAGAGACAGGACACCTGACCCAAACTGACCAAAGAGGTATTCCATAACACAGCACGTCATGCCCAGGATGGAAAATCTGGGGGCAGGAACCCGGAAGAGTTCAGTTCACAGCTTGGTCGTCAAGTAGTGAGTGGCTATATCCGCTTTCCTTGTATTTTCCAGGTCATTATTATTATTGGTGGTAGCAGTAGTGAGTTGTATTATACCTTGGTTACTGGACTGTTCTTATCTCAACCCTTGGGAGTTACATTCTTTCAACTCTTCTCCCCATTCCCCCCCTCCCCTTGGAGTGGGGGGGGAGAAAGAGAGGGGAGGGAGTGAGCAGACTTTGAGCATGCATGAAGCTAAATAAGGGAAACATACTGGTCTGAAAATTTCTGGTATTTAGTTCTAATACCAGAACTAAACAGTAACAGTAGAGGTAGAACAATCAAATTAAAGTTTAATTCAAAGAATGTGTGGCTAGAGAAGTGAACATCCTTGTCTCTGACATTACCTGTCTAGTTTACAATATCCCATACGAGCCTTTTATTCATAGCTGTTACACTGGGTAGCATTTCCCACTGCTGCTATGGAACAAGAAAGGGTTTGTTTCTTTCCAGAATAACCATTGCACGCAATTTTAAACATCAGGTTTGCCTGAGCTAAACAACCAAAAGGAAGGACACCTGCAGGTGGAAGTGACTGCCAGAATGTCATGCAGAGAAATGACATTCAGAAGGCAGCAACCATTCTAAATGGCAGACAAGCATGATACTTTAGGGCATCAACAACATTGTCCATCTCCTACAAAGGCATCACTGCCAGAACATTACCTAATTTTAAAAGAAGAAGAATTCACCTCAGATGAGTGACAAACTGGAAAGTCTCTGAATCCAAGCCACAGTTTGCGTGACTGTGAAGGCCCAAATCAATACATAAATAAACAATTCTCCAAGGAAACTATTAAAGCATAATTAAAATAATTATTGTCTCACCTCATATTTCAGGATTTAAAAAAAAAAAAGTAACCTTGTTTATGATAGTAAAAACTCTGCCTAGTTCCAAATTATGCAGGTTCGTATGTCAGAAAACCAGGAAATTCTTAGACCAGAAATTTTATGTTTCACCAAGAATCTACTAGCACTTGCAGCACCACACTGATACTTAGATTAAGCCTACAAATAACATCCGGGCAAGGCACCTCAGCAGACCTCTGTGTAATATGTGGTATAACAGTACTGAAAATACATAAAGAGGCTTAACTAAAGAGATTACGCAATGCAAGTGCAAAATGTCCATCCATTCAGCTGAAGAGAAAATGGAAGACATAGTAAAAGTTTGGGGTTTTAAAGGATATTATGTTAAAACAATAAAACTTCCCCTTGCAAGAGGGAAAGATTTCCAGGTGACTTACAATAATAATAAGCACATTTAAAATGAAATCATCAAACCTTAAATGTCTGGGAAATGTCATTGTTTTCACCTTATAAATGTAACATTTACAGCTGAGTACTTAATAATGTTCTAATTTTGGTCTGATATCACTGTGTTGGGAAAGCTAAGAGGAACGACTAGGCTGGCAGTTTCTATGCTCTTATGAAACTATCATCTGTGATTATCAGGCTGTTTTTAAATATAATCTACTGAGGGTAGAATGTGATTTGCAATATTAAATGGCATCAGTGCAAGTACATAGATCAATTCCCATATGCTTATTTGAAAATCTGCTCATTTTTGTACATAAACCTCCTCTTCTCCCATAGAACAGAGCATTGGTTCCTCTTCTTTAGTAAGATGAATCCCTTCCCACATGATTTCACTCTTCAGCCTATTCTAATCACTTCTAGCTGCCTCTGGTCACCCAAACACAGTGCACATGCATTCGAAAGGGCTATGAGATGCTTTCCTTAGGTACTCCACTGGATAGGAAAGAGATTATTTTGATGACTCTGAGACATGGACAAGAAGACCTTTCCAGTATAATAACCTGCTGTTGACAGAAATAATACTGAAAAATTAAATGCCTATTGTACTGTCTGACCTTCTATATGCTGGGTGCTTTCCATACTCTTTTTTCTTTGACTGATTTGCTGCCGCATGTAATAGCTTGTCAGAGGAAAACCAGTATTGTTTTCTACCACTGTAACAGTGTTGAATAAGGTCAGGATTCAAATAAAACCATGAGGAAAAACAATCTCTTGGACTCCATGTGAGCATGCAAAACCTAATTTTGTGTCTGCGTGCGTTTTTCTGCATGCATTCTAACTAATTTGATTTTTCTCAGGAATTTTACCAGACATAAACATATACAGTACACAAAAACAACTATGTGCATTGTTTGCATATATACACATACGTTTAATTGGTTTGGACATTTCTCTGACTTCTGTGGTATGGCAATAGCTTTCAATTTACAATCATTTGTGAACTTATCTATTTACCCTCTCCTGCAGTTCACCAATGAGACCGTTAAAATAAAACCAGTCCTAATAATAAAACCAAGAAGGTGCCTTGGGCACAACAGAACACATATTATTCTCATTATCATTAAAAATACTGTGGGGTTTGTTTTGGGGTTTTTTTTGCTATTTCTACAAAGCAATATGTAAGCAGTTTTTACACAAAAAAAGAAAAATTACTAAAACTCTTAGCAGCAAATGCTGGTTTTCTAAATCGTTTCTCTTTTGTACACTAAATAGTGCATATCATGTGCTTGCATATTTTACTAGAATACTAACTTTTAAGACTAAACACAATCAGTAGTACACACATTCAAATTTATTTTGATACCACTTGCAAATTTTTATGTTCACACACTTCATTGCAAAAATAATTGGAAAGTAAATTAACATCTAAAATTAGTGCTTATATCTGTATTCTTTCTCTTTCATAAATAAACCTAATTGTATAATAAGTAATTGAACATAGAAATAGAGCTTCAGGGTTTTTTGGGGTTTTTTTTTCCCTCAAATTGAAGAATTATGAAAAAAAGATTCAGATGAGTACTAAAGCTGATTTTTAGGTTGTGATTAACTTTTATATATATATGTAATGTGCATATATATACACACACACATCTATAGATAACTTTTCCAGTTAGAAAACGTACTTTAAAAAATACCTACACTGGTTTCAAAAGTGTTCAATATTGACTAAAAAGCCAAATCAATTCTCTAGCATTTCACAGTTTGCTTTTAGTTCCCTTTATTCAAAATTAACCATAAAGCAACTGTTTTCAGGTTACTTCCTACCAGCTTTATTAAGAATATTGCGATTCTGATCTCTTCTATTATTTAACATCTGAGCTTTTCTTTCCCTTCAACCTCCCAAAGGGACAAACTCCCGTATATCATGGAAAACAGATTTGCTGTCTCCATGAAGACTATATGTTCACTTATTCTTTACTTCTTTTTCACTAGTACATGAAACACACTATGAATGCATACATACTATGTATACTTTACAGAATCATAGAATTCCAGGTGGGAAGTGACCTCAAAGATCATCTGGTTCAACCTTCCTAGTCAAAGCATGACATAGACTAGATATGCCAGGTCCCTGAACAGCTCAGCCTGTATACATCACATTTAATGTATACACTGCATGTTTGCACATGACTGCACATGATTGTTCACATATCTCTGGACAGAGAGGCTTTTAAATCCACCAAGATGGAGAAGGGAGTAAGGCGGACTCTTCAGTGCTCTCCAGATCTGAGTGTATGCTGTAAAGGGGAGCCCAACATGACTAATACATCAGGAAGAGAGAAAACCAAAACCACGACCAAATAACTCCCTCAAAAAAAACAACTAAAAACCAAATCCTCCAACACAAAAAACAGGCAAAATAACTGGTGGTCATATCCTGTCAATTACAGATTTCCTTGCTCTACGCCTTAGGGAACATCAAATAAAAAATAAACACCCAACCGTAAGGGACAAACTACTGAAGCACACATTTTCCTGAAGTATCTCTTCACTTGGCAAGACACTTGTGCTGATCATCATCTAGCTAGGGTCCAAAATCTTCTCTGTAAATTAGGTTGTGGACTTTCTGTTTGTTTGCTCAAGGAAACAGCCAGTTCCTTTTCTAATTCAGTCGTTTGTTCTCCTTCAGCAGAAATTCTTCATTTGCTGCAATGCTTAGTAAATTAGTACTAATCACACTAAACAATGGGTTGGATTTGTGGTATGAATGCAAAAGAAGTGATATCTAAGTGGGTGCAATTATGCCTAAGTAACTCTAAACTGGTTTCATCTTCGTTGCATCCATAGGTATGGAAAAGAACTCAACTTGTAGGAGTTAACATAAAACCTCAGAATGAGTTGGTACACACTGAAGTTATTTGCTTTTCTCACTTCACTTTTCTAACTTAAATGCAGGTTTTGCCATTTCAAGATCTTTCTTATAATGGACAATTAGTATCAGCAACCCCCTCTTACTGCTTGGTGTTGGTAAAGCAGCTACATGAAAATAACAATAATTCAGCCCCTCACAGAATCTGTGACAAAACTCATTTCATGAAGTATCCAGACTGCATTTGCAGTTTTAAACTAGTTCTTCATTAATATAAAACAGAAACTATCACTAGAACGGGGGAGCTCCTGAGAAGCAAGACAGCAACAACTCCCAACGGCCACACAGCTGAAGTGAATTTTCTATGTAGGGGGTTGGTAGATAGTATTGAGGTGGGATGGAAACAATCATTAGTTGTCCACTGGATGCCAACTTCATGAATAATGACTGTTCTTTCATCTCTAGATAGCAGGACATCACCACAGAGTCCCAATGAATAAAACATACATCTAAAACACTAATTTGAGTAATAAATGTCTTCAGTTCTGTCTTGCAGTTGATTTAAACTACCATGTAGTGATTGAAAACGCTACTGTCCCAATTCACTAGAATGTCAGATTTCAATTCAATAGGCACATCTGGCTACATAGAGGGTCAGGAGGTGGCAGAATCTTGCTGTGATTGTGTAACAGCTAAACTTAAGCATGGATTTACTGAAAGGGTAGCAGAGCAGTGTGTAGCTATCCATTAACAGTGACAGATGTGATATTACAGTGTGGTGTCTATGTTATGCCTTTGTCTGGAATGGTATTAAGCCCTGAATATCTTCCTTTGAAAGAAGACTATTTTTCAGATAACAAGCTATCCTAAAAATTAATTGTGGCTTGCAAGTTATGAAAGCCAAGAGTACCACTATATCAAAAGCTTTGTTTTATCCAATGCCTTTTCTCATTCATCAAAAGAGAGAAACTGACTGCTTGAGACAATGTTTCACTTACAATAAATCTAGATAAAGAAATAAACACCCAACTTTAAATTGAACTCTAAAGCATCATTTTTTTGTTAAGACAGTTTCTTCTGCATGTCGCATTAACTATACTGTTACATTCACCCTAAGAGCTTTTACCACTCTTTATGTAACTACTTAACAGTTCACTAGATATTTTATCAGTCATTCTGAAAACCAAAAAACGTACATTTTCAACAGTGTAATAACAAAAATCTCAAAGTTGCAGTTTCTGTTAGAATTTTATGTATATGCATGTGATACTATAAAGGCTACAATGTGCTATTATAAATGCTATGGGGAATCAAAACCCAAAACATCTGAAGTCACAGCGAACAGTGTTAATATTCATCCTAAAATAGCAACACTCTCTGGGTGAGAACTTAATTAAGATACTTTTATGTCCCAAATTCTCAAGTGACATGAAATAGTCACTTCATTTTTCCTGTCTATGAGTAACTCCAACCAATAAATCAGTGTTTTAGTAGTCAGGATGAATATAGCTTAGGAATACACAGTTTATACTTGCATTGAAATTCTTTTAAAGACAAACACAGTAGCTTTTGAAACACAAATAAAAAGAATATTTTGTTCTGGTAAAAGAACATTTAATTGAGGATTAAAAAACCCAAACCTGACATATTCTTTTGCATTTTCACAATGTTGCTTATAAACCTTCCTCCTACAAAGAACAGGTCAAACTATTCAGAGGATCTAAAGCCACCAAGGAAGAACTTTGAAGCAAGACAGAAGACCTGCTATAAAATGTTGATGTAACACTTCTGATGGGAGAAGTACTCATCTTGATGCATGAACTAAGAGAAGTCTTCATTAAAGCACTCTCAGTAACAATCTTTTGGCATTCCTTATAGTAATGATAAAAGCATATTATTATACATTATAAAAAATAATAAAAAATAATAAAAATTATAAAGTAACAATCTTTTGCATAACTGGCTTATGGTAAAACCTGAAATCATTTTCTATCACTGGGCAATGTGACCCTTTATCATTATATTTGAACTTTAAGAAGACTGTTTTACTATGGAATGCCTGCTTCTGTGTTTATTTGTTGTTAAAAGTGGGGGTTAAATACACTAATTTTTACTAAAGAAGTGCTTATCAGCCATTAATATCAGATTTTTATTAAAGTTTCATTACATTATGTGACAAAAGATGGAACTTTTCCAATCTAGTTATCTCAAGCATGAAAGTTACATTTTTACTGAAGTTTGTCATGGTTTAAGCCCAGTCGTAACTCAGAAAACTACACAGTCTCTCTCTCACTCCTCCCTTTCCCTCCTGCAGAGGGATGGGGAGGAGAATCAAAAGAATGTAACTCCCACGGTTGAGACAGAAACAGTCCAGTAACTAAGGTATAACACAAACCACTGCTGCTACCACCAAGAATAATAATGCTAAAGGAAGTAACAAGGGAAGAAAATACAACCACACACCACCGCATACCTAGTCCAACCCAGCAGTGATCTAACCCTTCCATATTCCTGCCTCCAGTTTATATAGTGGGCATGAAGTGCTGTGGTATGGAATACCTCTTTGGTCAGTTTGGGTCAGGTGTCCTGCCTCTGCTTCCTCTCTCTTCCCCTCCTCCCTGGCAGAGCATGAGGATCAGAAAGAAAGTCCTTGGTCAGACCAAACATTACCGAGCAACAACTAAAAACATTGGTGTTACAAGCGCTGTTCCCTGGCTGAAAGTCAAAAACACAGCACTGCACCAGCTATTAAGAAGGAGAAAAATGACTGCTACTGCTGAACCCAGGGCAAAGTTATTTAGCAATTCATTTTATTCTTAATTCACAAAATCTCATAGACAGATTTTTTCCAGCTTTCCTCTGATCCTATTTTCCCTATATTTTGACATATTCTATATACAAAGCGATTATTGGTTGAAGAGGCAAGAACTGTGCTGCCAGGGGAAATGGCTTTTCTTCTTCAACTCAGTATCCATACACTGAAGAAAAACTATTATTAAATAAATAAAAGCTAAAAATAGGTTTTACTACATTAGGACATTAGTCTAAATTCAGTATCCTCTATACTGTTATGATTAACATGTATTTATTTCTAAAGTGATTTCAACCTCAAAGATTTCCATTTCTTTAAAAAGAATAAAAATCTCACCTTTAAAACAAGCCGACCTCTGAATTACAGAGGTCAAGATGAGTAAATACACCTGAGGCCCACTAAAAATACACTAATCTTTCCAGAAATCTGGCTAAAGAAACCTACTGGATGCTGTGCATCTGTACACCAACATAGTTCTGCTGGTTGGGAAGTATTCCTACAGTTCATCCTGGGTGGAGTGACACTCTCCTTAAACTGTGTGCAGGACTGTGATGAAGATACTGAGTTGATGTTCCTTTTTAAATTAGCTGAGGAATCTTCTCTTAGATTACGGTCCTAATCTGTTCTCAATGTTATCATACTCACTGTCAGATGCAGAATTAAATGACCTCATTAGCACTTTACACTCTGAATAGCTGGAAAAGATATTGATCAGGTTTTGTCCCAATTTTTCCAGTCCTAGAAACTCATTCTTAAAGAGCCAAACTCACAGTCATGGCAAAGCCTCCTAGACCAAGAAAGCAGCACACCTCATTCAGTTTTGTAAAGCCAGAACCCGTATTCCCAGAGCTGTGAGTGTTAAGGAAAGAGAGAAACCCAAAGACCACACAACTCCTATTCCAACAGCTTTTTAGATCATGCTGATGTTCAGGTAATTCTTTACATAACACAAACAAAGCATGCAATAACCTCTACTACAACCATCCTTTCCAGACCTTTTCTGAAGTCTTTTCAAACAAGCTGTTCATTTCATTGAATTTCACCTATATGCAATAATTTCATGCTAATGACATCAATTCGGGCTTTTGACATTTGCCTGATTTCAAATTTATTTTTGTCATTTTGCCAAGGCTTCATACAGCTCGTTTCCAGGACTGAGACTGTTAGCTTCATGGAAAGAGGTGGGTGTCTACAGCAATATCCAGAGTCAGTTTTACTTCCTTTGTTTCCAAATTGTATTCCTTTGACTTGCAGAAAACAAACATTCATAACACCATTTCCAATTTCTATGTTACTCTTCAACTTAATCTTCTGGATTGGGGTGAGTTAGGGGGGTTGGGTTTTGGTTTGTTTATTTTTAAGATTACTGAAAAGCAATAGCAAAATCCGTTGGAGCCTCAACAAAAGGGACAGGTTGTTTCACGTTTTAGTGATGGCACAAAGCTATACCAAATGTTTGGTAATTCAGAAAATTGATCAAATAGCAGGAACCTTTACTCCCTCCATAACTATTTTGATGGATTGTTGCACGCTTGCCCAAGTGACTTTTAGAGAAACTAGTGACACCACATTTCATCATCTTTCCTTTTTGGACCTCATTTTCAGAGGGAGAAATAGTAAAGCACTATGGTGCCTAATTCTAGCCAGCTAACCCCTCCCCAGATTTCAGTTCTGCATGTTTTCAAATGCTTTATTTATGCAAGAGTTTGTACAGTCTATAGGAAAAATATCTCCCTCCACCTTGTTCTGTCTAGTGGGGCCTCCGTCTCCTGGGTAGAGGCACTGGTTGTCAAAGTACTTACCAGCAAGCAATCCACTGCATGCATACAGCAAGGTTCCTGCTAGTAACATTGGGACACGATACTTTTTGTTTTGTTTTCTCTTCAGTGACAAAACTCACTGGTCAAAACAATCTCGTTTTGAAATTCTCAAATACTGACAGAAACTTATTCAACAAGCAATGCATGATTTTGGAGAAGCCCATAAACTACACCTGTAGTCTAATAGGCACAGTTTGAGAACTGAGTAGAAAGCATGCACCTACTTCTCCATCTCACCTTTTATTACTGCTATTTCAGTTAAGGAAGAAACATGCCAGTATATTTTTGCCATTGACTTGTACAACAATGTATAGATAAATAGCAGGAAATGACAACTTATTTTAATTCTAATAGCAACACCACTGCAATTGCTCACCACTGCCTCATTCCAAACACCTCTGCAACAACCACAAAATGCATGACACAGTTCCCCTTATCCTCTCTAGGACTGGAGTGACCCATATCGTCCATTCTTTAGATAAACTATTAGACATACACTGGATCTGATGAACAGCACCAAAGATGACAACACCTAATTCACAATGAGATTCACAATCTCATTTGACACAAGGTAATGGAGAAATTTCAGGTCTTTAATATTCTGAGATGTTTTACTGCTCTTTGAAGAAATACTACTTATTGCCTAATCCCAATCTTATATTAAGTCTATCAGTAAACACAAATTCTGTCAAATGTATATCTCAGAGTAAACTCTGTAAAAAGATTCAGTGAAAGAAAAAACAGCAAAAGTACATTTATAAATAAAAGAGCAAGGCATGGCATAAAATAGCTTGGACAGAAAATAGTATTTTAATACAACTTGAATATAATGTGTTACCGGAGTTTTGAGTCATTAAGTATTCATTATTTGTGAGCCTTGAGAACTGCTACATTCCCAAGTACATAAAACTTCAGTTTGCCAGCTACAATCCTAGCTTAGCATAGATCATCTCACTTTCCTGATTATGCAAGCACTACTAACATTTTGCCTGATAAATGCTCCAAATGAAAAACTAACATCTATTTTTATTTATTTAACAGAAGAACTTCTATCTTCAGTTGTATGGTTCAGATTGAGGAAAGTCAAGAAAAACAAAATACAGCAGTATGACACACTGGCTATTTCCCTTTCAATAAAAATATGTCTGTGCAATATAAGTGACTGTACTCTGCTGTTAAAGCCAATAGCAGATAATATTGTTCAGTAATCAGTCACTCCATGGCTGACCACATAACACCTGGTTTATAAATGCTCATGTCATGTTATTAAATGACAAGTCATAAATGCTACACTTAAGTAATACATAAAGTCAAACTGTAACTCCTCAAGATTACTATAAACCACTGAGGAATGTTTTTTGTTTGGTTTTTATTTTTGCAATCCACCATTTCATTACCTAGCAGTAAAGAAAGGAACATCTAGCAGCTCGTAAGGAATATAAAACTATGCTTTTACGCTCCCTGATACTGCTTTGTTCACATTGGCAAATACAAAATGTATATTCAAATGAGATTTGAGAATGAAAAATACTACAATCAAACACCACTTTACTTCCCTTCTAATCACATCTAGAAAAGGCTGCAAGGCATTGCAAAAGGACTTACAGTAAAACAAATGGAGAATGCCATGCAAAACTAAGTTCGGAGCAGGTGCAAGGACACATCTGTTCTCTTTATGTTCAGTGAAAACTGCATCACCAAAAACCAGGAGCTTAAACATCAAGATTAGTCAGAAGGGAAAAGACAAGTGCTTGCAAGGTGCAAGTCAAGATAACAACATAACATATTTCTTAATCTATTCCAGAACACCCCTGAAGGTGGTGTAGAACAAAATAAATACCCGTTATCGGGTACCAAATTAATTTTAAAACACCTATGAAATAAACATCAAAATTAATAAGGACAGCCGAATGACTGATCCCTCTCCACCAGTGTGCAGCTAAAATGAGGAAACCTAAAAGGCTGATACTGAAACTCCTACAAAGCTGATAATACAGTTCATCATGCTAAAAGCACAAAGTTCATCACCTGAATCTCCTCACCCTATCTCTCTGGGCTCAGATACAGGGAACTAACACACAAAACCAGTCCAGAAACAGGTGATGATAAAAATGTTTCAGTGTTTGGACACACTCCTACACAAGGAGCTTTTGGATGGACTGGTATTGCTTAAGGAGGAGCTGAATAACGCTGCATTCTCAACCGAAACAAAACGATCAGTGCAACAGTCAGACCTGGCTCTATAGGCAAAATAAACAGTTGCCCTTGGAAACAGGCTGCCAGGAGCCGCAAAATGGCTGTGGGCCTTCTTCTTTCGAGGTCTATGCACCTGGGAAAGCTGGGGCTGCCGCTGGTGCCCCTTCTCCTCATTCTCCTCTTCCTTCTGCCCCTTTTGTCCCAGCGACACGGCACTAGGGCTGCTTTCAATCCTCCCTCTTTCTCTGGTCTACCTCTGGCCTCACTTAGAATAGCAAAAATCATTTGTACCCACACTAAAATGCAGCCTGCAGCTTATTCTGGTGAAAAGCAAAACAAAAAGGAGCAGCTATGCACTCTAATTTACTCTTTCTTTAAAAAGCAAAAATAAAGCCTCATGAAATGCAGGAGGAAGCCTAGCCCTGATACAAACATACATCAGCAGATTTGAAACAGATAATCCAGATAATTCACTGGCAGAACATATTATCAAGCTTTAAAGGGGATTTCTATATGGACAAAATATTACTCAATGTTTCATTTGTGTTCATCAGAAAACAAACGAGCAGAATAAGACACAAACACTGACAGCTCAGCCACAAGCTCTTCACCAATAGATGTGATCAAGAAAAGTCCCCTGTCCTGGTGCACAGGGAATTTTGTACCAGTCATCACAATTTTTATAGACCCCATTCTGAAATATCTCATAGTAGCCAAGATAGGAGGTTAGTGATGAGCAGGGTTAAGTTTTGTTTGTTCTGGTGTCTTTTACTCCCTGTTTTACACAGAAATCACATCACCTTTTTCCTTTCTGCTGCTTCTTTCCCACTTCACAGCTTCTATTTGCATTGTCAGTCTTCCATCAACCACACCTAAGCTCTTTTATACTCCTGGTCCATCAAGGAAGACTTGGTTGCGCACTGAGTGAGCCAGAGACCAAAGGTCTGGGGTGCTTGATTCACTGTAGAGCTGCTGTCTGCAACCAGTAGCTTTCCAAGAAGCCAGCCCACACCATTGGGCTGACCAACATGGGCAGTAAATACGACATGATTAATACATGCATCATAGAAATGACCTTTAACTGAGATACTAGTTAAGGATACAGCCACCCAGGTTATTTTTGGTGCTCTTTGGACATAACAATTCAAACATTTTCAACCCACACCAAACCAAAAAACTAGAAAAGACTTAAAAAAATATAGCAAGAACTAGAGGTAAACACACAAACAAAAAACACTGATCCAGGACATCCAGAAATTGTATGGATTGACCAAAATCAGGAGGTTCATTCATTTGTTCCAATGCAGATATCTCTATGGAGGTAATTGAGATGCCCTACAATATCCTTCCTCTGTGGCCTCCAGCTCCTGTTGCAAAGAGTATGTGTCTGAACTGCCAGCCCCTGTGACATACAAGGGACGTTCAGCTCAGGCAACTAAACTGAGCCCAGAACGGTGTCAAAAAAAGAAAAAAAAAGTAGAAATTGATACTATAAGTCAGTTTTAAGAAATTAAAAGATATTTATTGTATTTATTTAATTAACTGATCTACATGAACTGCTATAATGCTGAAAAATGTCTGTTAAGGACCACTATTCTTCAAGTGAAATCTGAGGATGCTTAGCACTTGGTAGGAGAAAGACACCATGGAGAAGGACAGACTGATCACAAACTGCAGACTTACGAGTTCACACAAGGTAAAGCAGGGCAAAAGAACCTTGCCACAGCAGCCAAGGTTATTTCAAGTGTCATACTTTCATTCAGTCACTACAAGCAGAGGCCTGCACCCCTCAAGTTGTGGTTAACAACAAAAACTTGTCATTACTTGAGAAAAACAAAAGCACAAATTCTAACAGGGCTTTAACCCAAGCAGCACATGAGAGCTGAGGGAAATCTTACTAGAACCCACCTTCTGAACTCCAGAAACCAACACAACCCCATTAAATCCTCACAGAGTTCAGGCAAACAAACATCATAATTTTGAATTAATTGCCAAATCTTTAGTTGTCGCTTGCTGATTAAAACAGTCCCAAGCTTTTGATATCCTAATTTCATTTCAATTACACTAAAAAACAGATGTATGAAAAAATTTACTCTGAAGCCAATTGAAGACTTCTCTGCCACCATGGGGAGGGCTTGAGATGCAAACCTGCTTCACCCAGCCCTAAAACCACCAAGGTAGAAAGCATCTGCCTGCTGCTTTAGGAGCCTGGAACTGCTTCAGACTTGCTGGGCGTTACTACTAATTCCGACCAGCTCTCCAAAGCCTAGAGATTTCTGGTTTTACTCTTTGTACTCTTGCCCATTCTGGTTCTGCAGTACTGTAGCAGTGAAAGAGGATTAGCCTAGAGAAATGTACAAAGACATACTGAGAAACATGGTAAGAGGAAAGGCTAAAAGTATTTTCCATTCCCAGTTGTATAAGGTATGAATATCTGCATATCATCCCTATCAAAGCTGATGAGTGTCTCAAGGGGATCAGTAGTTTTATCAAACTCTAGTTACAACCAAGAATTGTTAAGGCATTAAACAAAATGAAGGAGGTTCTCAGCACAGTGAAGAGCCGGGCAACACTAACAGGCTCTGTCTTCAGGCTGTTAAAAATGATTCAAATGACACTGGTATTGCTAGGAACTGAAGCTGCATAGCTGTATGTGACCAAAAATGATAGTTTCCCGCAAACACACAGATGGTCATATACACACACTGCAGTTCAAAACATTTCACTCTGTTATCAAAATAGGCTAGCAATAGGATTTTCTAATTTTACTTATGGAAGATATTTATAGAACTGTCCAATGTCTTCCCATTTTTTAATCAAAACACTGCACACTGTAGTCTGTATGCAAGAATACTAAGCACACTCATATTCCTTCCACAAGGCTTTTGAGTCATCATAAATGTATACAAATTAACAATATTTTAGGAGAAACATCATCCTCCTCCTTCACACACATGTATACATGTCATGGTTTAGGCCATAAATCAGCCAGGCAGTTTGCTACATGGAGAATCGAAAGGATGCAACTCCCACAGGTTGAGATAAGAACAGTTTAGTAACTAAGGTATA